>PVLC010010241.1:0-51109 GCA_004027655.1 Graphiurus murinus | reverse complement strand
CAATATACCGTTTAATGGAAAGGCCCCAATATCTACTTCCTCCAACTAGGCTACAACTCTTAAAGTTTGCATAATCTCTCAAAAAGAATCCCATGAAGCTATGAATATACAATTTGATTAATTATTTCTGGATATCAGAAACCTCATGATCCAATCATCTCCCAAATGTCCCTCTTTAAACACCACTGCATTTGGGACCAACCTCTTCAACACAGGAGCTTTTGGGGGAAATTTAGATCCAAATCACCACATAATCATATTGGATTAGGATCCCACACTGATAAACTCATTTGAACTTGATTTTTAAAATTTATATTTTCAAATACTATTATGTTATGAAGTACTAGAGGCTAGGAATTCAACATATGAGTTGTAGGGAACATAATTTAGGCCATAATATTCCACCCTCTGGATTTCCAAATGTGTGCCCTTCTAACATGCAAAACATATTCACCCCATCCTGACAGTCCAAAAGTCTTAACCCATTTTAGCACCAACTCTAAATTCCAAATCTCCTCCAAATGTCATACAAATAAAGTATGGGTGAGATTTGAGGTGTGATTCATCCCGAGACAAAATTCATCTTCAGCTGTGAGACCAGACAAGTTATATATTTCTAAGACACAGTAGTGGAGCAGACAGTGTAGACAGCCCTATTCCCAAAAGGAATAAATTAGAAAGAAAAAAAAGCAGTCCTTGGTCCCAAGCAACTCCAAAACCTAGCAGGGAACAATCTATTTTATTTTAGGTCACTAAAATAACACTCTTGTTTAAAATCCTGTCCTCTTAGTATGCCAGGATGGAAGCAACTGTATCTAGGCCCCCTGGGGTGCCAGTGCTATCCCTAAGTCTTAAGTTGGGAGCCCTACTCCTAAGTCTCTGGGTGGCAGCTCTTTCACTGAGACCTTGAACAGCAGTGGCCTGACCCACTGACATTTAGGTGGTGACCCACCCTCTGGAACTGAGGAGATGATGGTCTCACCCCTCACATCTCTGGTGAGAGTCAATGTCCTGCCAAACTATGAGTTACCTTAATGGTCATTCTTCCTTTTTAGTGAAGGGTAATAGTCATTTGCAGACAAATAGCTAAAATTTTCTATCCTGCAGAATCTCATAATCAGCCAGACTTTCTTCATTTTTTTCCCCCATTCTCTGTTATTCTAAGCTGGAAGTGTTTCTTCTGGAATGTGCCATCAGTATTTCTGGATTCTGCTGAGATAGCCGATTAGATAGATAAGTCCCCCATATAATATATTTATCAAATGATTTTCCAGCCTTACTGCTGGCGTCATCTACAGAATGGATAGACTTTCTCATCCATATTGGCAAGCTGAGAAATTTCCAAATATTCAAGTTCTGGTTCATTTTGGCTTAACAAATCATTTTTTTTTAATTTGTCTTTCTTTCACACTTTATTTACCACATGCAGGAGGGAGAAATCAGGGTGCACCTTCGACATTTTGCTAAGTATCCAGGGTCATAACTCAAAATTATACTTTCTACACATTATGATTTGAAAGTAAAATATCCCTGGGACCTCGTGCTCTAGAGGCAGCCAGACTTGGAGCTGGGTCCCTGTGGGAGTGGACTCTGAAGGCAGGGCATGGCTGCAGGAGGGTCCCTGGGGGTATAGCCTTGGGGAATATATGTCCCTTGCCCCTCCCCTTGCTCTGATTCCTGACATCATGCCCTAAGGACCTATAGTCCCAGCTCCTTTTTGACAACCAGCATAAATGGACCCTATATAGAGCCTGAAATCCCCAGCCCCATAAGCAAATAAATCTTCCTTCTTCTAAGTGTTGTGTGTTTAGGTCATAGTGGTTGAGAAAGCTGATAGAAAGACCACAAAATACCCAAACACAATTCAACCAAGTTCTCTGTCACTTTATGATGATACTTTTTCTGCAGTGTCCCATAATACCTTCCTCTTTTCTACCTAAGTTGAGAAGCCCAAAATCAAGGTGCCAACATTTTGTTTTCTCCTCCTGAGGCTTCTCTTCTAGACTTGCAGATGGCCACTTTTCCATCATATCTTTAAATGTTCTTCTGTGTATGTGCACTCCTGATGTCTCTTTGTGTATCCAAATTTAATCTTCTTATAAATACATGAGTGAGATTGAATTAAGGGTCACCCTAATGTACTCATAATTACTTTTAATATTTGATCTCTGAATGGTCACAATTGCCTGAAATATTGCTGGTTAAGACTTCAACATAGGAATTGGTGGGGAGGAAGGAGAAGACACAGTTTAGCATGTAATAGAAGGGAACATTTTCAACGTGTTACAGAATATCTACAAAAGACTGATAGCTAGCTTCAAGATGATAAACTGTACTGTTTCCTGCTAAGTCAGGAATGGGGCAAGGATGTCCTCTCTTACTACTATTCAACATTTACTGGAACCCCTAATTAGTGAAATTAGAAAAGAAATGAATGTATACATGTTAAAATGGGAAAAATAAAAAAGAAACAACTCTCTATATAAGGGACATGATTGAAAGTGTAAAACATTGCAAACAATAAACAACAACCAAACAAAAATCCTGAAACTAACAATAAAGTATATAGTATGCTCATAGGATGTAAGATTTATATACAAAAGCCAGATACTTGCCTATATGCCAGCAGTAAAAATTTAGAATTTGAAATTTTATGAAATAAGCACACACATGCACACATATGTTAGTTGTAGTCTCACAATGAAATATTTAGTATGAACTACTAAATATATGCATATAACTAATAGTTGGAAACTATAAGATAGTGAACTTTTTTTTTTAAGTACTAAACATAGAAAGATAATTCCATGTTTTAGATTAAAGGGAATATGATTGAGATGTTAGTACTTACAAAATAATCTATAGATTCTAAACAATCACCATCAAATTCTAGCACGCTATTTTGTATATATTGACAAGCTTATTCTAGAATTTAATGAAAAATAAAGGATCCACAAGCTAATATGAAGCCATATCAATGATTCCATACAGATGTACATAAATGAATAAATTGGATGGGAGAAGAGAGACAAATATCCTGTGCATAAGAGTTAAAAATAATTTATGTACATAGTCTACCAGGAGTGAGGCAAACCCAAACTTTCTATTCTCTATGTGCAGCCTATGTCTTGTGACTACTTTCAAATAATTCTGAATTGAAGGGGAGAACGAAAGAGTAAATAATTACTGATAAATACAACTTCGAGTCAGATAACCAGCGTTAACCTGAGTGGGGCTAATTTATGCTGATTTATGCATTCTTTTCTTTTCTTTTTTTCTGAACTCAGGGGCATCTACCTCTGAGCTACACCCCCAGGCCTATTTTATTCTTTATCTTAACAGGGTCTCACTGAGTTGCGGTGGGTCTCACTAAGTAGCTGAGGCTGGCCACGAACCCAGATCCTCCAATCTCAGCCTCCCAAGTACTGAGATTACAAGCGTGCACCACCACGCCTGACTTGGTTTATGCATTCTTGACCTAATGTGGTCTTTTGTTTATGAACACATTACCCCAGACTCATCATGAAAAATCCTAAGTGAGGGCATTCTATGAAATAAATGACTAGAAATTTTCAAAATTGTGAGAATCATCAAAAATAAGGAGATTTGAGAGAAACTGATAAGATAAACACAAAAGACATGATTACTAGATATAATGTGTACAGGATGGAGTTTTGGAAGAGAAAAAGTATATGAGCAAAGGGGGACTGATGAGGGTGCACTTTAATAGATGCTATGCACTTATGCAAAGTTACTGATGCCAACCTCAATAGCATGTGCGGGAAGGAGAGAGAATAGGGTGGGATGGGGGAGGAAATTCACCAAATGCTATGTGCATGTATGTCCCTATCACTCTGACTTCATAATGGTGTGTGATTACAATGTACCAATAAAAGTACTTAATAAAAGAAAATAAGAAAAGAACAGAGACAATCTAGTTAAATAGGAAGTTTAGTAATTAACAATTCATCAAAATTAATTCATTAATTATGAAGAAATGCACCATAATAATGAAAGACGTCAATAATTTGGGAAACTGGGTACAAGGAACATGGAAACTCTCCATACTATTGCTACAATAGTACCATAAGTTTAAAACTTTTCTTAAATAATAGCCCTACTTTAAAAAAAAAAAAAAAGAAAGAAAGAATCTAAATCTAGAGTTCAGAGACAGAGATGTCAGGGATTTGAAACAGAGACACATTTGGTGCATCATTTCTGGCTTAAAAATGAAGGGAGCTATGTGGCTGAGAATGAGGATGGCCTCTGAGAACTGAAAGTGGACCCTGTATAACAACCAGAAATAAAAGGAGAGCTTCGGTCCTGAAGACACAAGAAACTCTATTTTTCCAACAATAACAATGAATTGATTTTGGAAGTAGACTTTCCTGCAAAGGCTACAGATAAGGGCCCATTGTATCCAACACCTTGATTTCAGTCTCTTTCCCTGAGGGGATACCCCAGTCATGCTGTGCCTGGACTTCTGATTTATAGAATTTTGAGCTAATAAGTAGATATTGTTTTATACTGCTAAATTTATGGTAATTTTTTCAGCAACCAACACTAATATGAAGCTCATATAAGAAACATACTCAACTTCTTTCTACCCATGATTCCCTTATCTGGACTTCTGATGTTGGTGTGAGAGATGGAAGCAAGGAAACTCAACCCAGTGTAAACTCTTTCAGATCATCCTCTTATTGAGAAAGCAAACTGAGCAAACTGTAGTCTTTTCTCCATGGCATGGTGTGTTAACCAGGACAGGGTCTGCCTCTGCAAGGGGGTGTTTACATTTCTGGGGGGAAATTAGAGTTAGGAAGAGAAGAACGTTGAAAAGTCTATTTGAAAGCCATCATAAGGCAGACTGTTCTTCATATCTACATTTTTTTTTTTTTTTTGGTGGTACTGTGGATTGAACCTGGGGCATTTTTCCTCCAAGCTATACCCCCAGTCCTATTTTTTATTCTTTATTTTTGAAGCAGGGTCTCACTAAGTTCCAGAGAGCTTCACTAAATAGCTGAGGCTACTTAGTAGCTGTGAACCCAGATCCTCCAGTCTCAGCCTCCCAAGTACTGGGATTACAAAAGTGCACCAACACGCCTGGCTACATTTTTTACATAAAAATTCAGTTAGATCTGAATCATGGTGGCAACCATATTTCAATTCTCAGTTGTTTTTGAACCAAGATGGAATCACTATATATGAACCCCTCAACTTCACTTTGAGTTGTTTGCTGGGAGTCAAAAGGCATGGCAAAAGAAAAACATTTTTTTAAAAAAGATATTATTCTCATTAGAACTACAAAGGAAAGCGGGGTCAGGTCATCAAAAACTATGAATAGCAGCATGAAGCATTTTTATTTAATGGTACTGAATTTTTTTTGAACAAGGGCATGACAGGTTGAGAATGAACTTTCAAATCTATTAGTCTGACAGCACTATGCAGTCCATGGGGGGCAGTGGGGACTGAGTATGTGGAAACAATTATGCCTATGCAAATATAATATAAAATGATTTTCTTTGAGTTTCATATAAAAACTGGCGTTAGCTCAAACTGAGACTTGCTTAACAGGCAAGAAGAAAGAAAGGTATGAAACATAAAACTGACTCCTTAAAAGCTTCAGACAGGCATATATAGTTATGAAAGTGGATTTTTTTGCCAACTAGCTTATAAAAAAATAAAATGTCATCTCCCTGAACCTAGCAATTGCAGCTGTATTTTTATTTCCATTTTTAGAGTAAATGTTTTTCAAAACTTTTTCATAATAGGTAAGTTTGGGAAAATCCAGTATCTAAGTATCACTTAGAGGATTCAGGTTATTAACTATGGTGATTCTATACTCCTTGAAAAGATATTTAGCCGGGTGTGGTGGTACATGCTTGCAATCCCAGCATTTGGGAGGCTGAGACCAGAGGATCCGGGTTCGTGGCCAGCCTCAGCTACCTAGTGAGGCCCTCCGCAACTTAGACTCAGTTTCAAAATAAAGAATAAAAAATAGGGCTGAGGGTATAGCTCAGAGGTAGAGTGCCACTGAGTTCAATCCCTAGTACCGCAAAAAAAAAAAGAAAGAAAGAAAAGATATTTATCTTGAATAACTGACACCTCTCATCTGATGTGTGAAGTTTGGCATACATAGTAAACAATGTGATTTTTTAATTACTCCAAGCCATGAAGCCTCATTGTGAAATTGCGGACTCTGACATTTAAATGCTAATATAGAAAAGAGTGATCAAAATTTTATTCCTTACAGAACTAAAAACATAGATGCTATTTAAGTTATGGATGTCCCTCTAGGGTCATGCTCACTCACGAGGGCTGTAGAATTCGAAACAAATCTAGCCGGAATCAGCAGACAGATTCCAGTTTCAGGGTAGAGAGTGGATGGGTCTTGACGTGGCAGGACACCGAGTGATTTCCCAGTTCCAACCAAAGTCCAAAGAATTATGCCTGCATGTTTCATGGCTTAGTCTATACCCTACTTCAATGCTATGAGCTGCTGCTCACACCAAGAACTTCTATCTTACATTATCCTTGATTGTGTTTCACTGGGAGCATCAAGTTTTCAAAATCTTCTCAGCTCTAGAACAGCAGCTAACCCTGTGTAAGATGTAACCTCTAGACCATGTGGTGCAGCAGTTCCATGGGTAAAATAAAGCATCAGGTTTCTTACCGTGCTTCCAACATATAATATCTCTACAACCCTAAAACACACTATTTTGCTTATGGATGTCTCAATTTCCTCACCTCTTAAATGGAATACATTTTATTATGATGTGTTATTGTTGTGAATTAAAAGCATTAAAAATCGATGTATTATTCAGGCTTCTCCAGAGAAACAGAACCAATAAATAAGATGTGTACATACACACAGACATATACCACACACACACACACACACACACACACACACACACACACACATTCAGAGGGGAAGAAAGAGGAAAGAGAATGAGGAAGTGAGAAAATATCTAATATAAGACCTTGGAGTATGGCAAAACTTTAGTTCTGCAGGGTGAGTTGACCAGCTGGGGAGCCAGTTTGTTACAATCAGAATCTGATGGCTGGAGAACCCAGAGAAATTATTATGCAGTTCCTACCTAAAGGAGGCAGGCTTAAGATCTGTCAAGAGTCAATGTTTCTGTTTAAATTCAAAATAAGGAAAAACAAACAAACAAACTGTTGATGTTCTAATTTCTAAGGCAATTGGGAAGGAAGAATTCTGTCTTACAGAGGGATCTGCCTTTTCATTCTATTTAGGCATCAACTAATTGGAAGAGGTCCACCCACATTAGGAGCACTAATGTGCTGTATTCAGTCTATTGATTCAGATATTAATTTCTTCAATGAGATCCTCACAGAAACAACCAGAATGATATTTGACAAAATATCTTTACACTCAGTTCCCCAACTGAGTTGCCACAAAACTAACCACCACGATCTATATAAGGCAAAAGTTCTATTTGGGGAAACACAATCATAGTAAGCATTATTTTATTTTTCATTAACCATTAACTGCATGATAGAATTTATTTCTGATAGCTCTTGGTCTAGCATTCACGATAACATTTTATTGTTGGAAAACTCAGATGTTTATAGTGTATAAGTATCTTTTCCAAAAACACACAGCTACCATGGAGTAGAGCTGAAAATCAGAACCCCTACTTTTTGGCTGCCAAGCCCTGCTCTTACAACTAAATCACATTGCCCATCTTCTTCTTTCTAAATAAAGAGCAAACTGAGAAGGCAAAAACCAGAGTGTACAAAACTCCGTCAAAATTCCATAGCTTCCAGTTCAGCCCCGTGCCAGTGTGCACATTTATATATAACCATGTGTGAAGCATCTATGCCATTTTTCTGCAAAGTTGAGTAGGTGGCATGTATTTCAACAGCTCATCTCTCCCAAATGAGAGCTATAATGTATATTTAAAGATGATGTCAGCCTTTCTAAATATAATCTTCAACTGTGCTGGGAAAAATATAAACTGCAGCACTGTAATAATCAACATATAAATAGTCCTCACATCTTTGCCATGTAAATTTGGATAATGATATTATGGAAGAGGACTATCAAAAGGGGCCTTCTGTTACCACTCTCTCTGCTAACCAGTGAGCAGCTGGGATGGATAACATTTTTAGTTAAAGCCAGTTTGGAAAGTCTTTTATCCCATGGAGATAAAGCTAAAGCCTCAAAATAAAACAGTTCCAAACTGCCAATGTTTGATTGGTTTGCATTTGGAACAGTGGTATCAAATACTCGGTTTTCTCACAGTTTGGGAGAAAAAATACACAGCTTCCCATTGCCCTTTGACTGCTGACAAACTGAACCTCCAGGTTTGTGGGAGGCACTTCCTCTACCTGGTAGGGTCTGGGATGCCCTACCACTCATCTTTAAGACAGAGAATAATGTCTTAAGTAACCTGAGTACTCATTTGGCCTCTTGGACAAACAGTTCCTTTGATGAATGCACCCAATACCATCACACAATATGTGACTGAATATATGAAGAGTTAGAAATGCTAGCTGTCTGACCCCATTGGAGTTTCTACTGAAGGGGTTCCCACACATCCCTATCTCAGCCACAGGAGGATAGGAATTTTGAGAAACTGCTTCTGTTATAATGTTGCTAGTTCCAGGCAAAGGTGGGTAGATATTTATATGCAAAGGTCACAAGCTGGTAGTTCCTGACCATCTGTTCTGGCCCAGAGACATTTGCTTGGGGCAGTACAATTTACACACACACACACACACACACACACACACACACAACACACACTATATCTTCCTGCTGCCTTATATCCACTCATTCTTATGACTTAAGTCTAGGTTTTTCCTATATAGAACTTTTGCTACTGAACTCCACCAGAGAAAAAGTATTAATCAAAGATTATGTATCCAATGAGTTATCTGACAGAGAACATCTCACTTGACCAGGAGAGACACAGACATAAGTGTGATAGAAACAACCCTCTGGAACATTCTGTATGCAACAATCCTTACTCTGAGGGATGGATTTCCACTTTGCTCTGTTTCTAAGTTTATGGGTCAGTCCATGGAATGTGCAATGCCAAACATCATGTTTTTAATTCAAACTCTCTATTACTTTGGAGTGAGTACTTTCTATATTTAGCTGAGCTACTTTTTTTTCTGTAGATTTTTATTTATTGTTTTCAAATTTACCCCCGCACTCAAAAATTCCTTTTGTTATCATACACACATCCCTTTGAATGGTCATTGTGCCATGATTCCTATCCTGACATATCTCTATTTTTCTACCTCCCAAATCTATAAATAGTCATATGGCTTGCTTTGTCCAACAGGACATTAGAAAATCTAACACAAATAGAAACATGAAATGTGCTTGACATTGGGACTTTACCTCTCGCTGTGCTTGATAACTTGAGAACAGAACATGAATGAACCCATCCAAGTTTTCCAAAGTGGTCACATAGATTTGAAGGTCCTTGAACAAAAACTACCATCAACTTAACCTATGAATGAAGCTGTTCTAGATCATAGAGCACCAGATGCATGTCAGCTAACTACAGAAACTGATGAATTAATGCATTCATTGGGAAACTCAAAATTCTGAGATACGACAAAGACAAATTGTTTTAAGCCATTAATTTGGGGGAGAGTTTGTTACACAGCAGATGTTAACTGACACATTTCTAAGCCTCAATTTTTTCAACCTCAATATAGAATTGATAATAATTATTTTGAACTACTACAGTGGAAATTGACTATGAAACAGAAAAAACAAACCAAAAAAAATAGTATGAATGATTGCCTTGGAAAAAGTTTCCCATAAATGAGAGCTACATTATTTATTAGCTACCAATTTGAACAAGTGCCTCAGTCTCTTAACTTTAACACAGATTGAATTCTGATTTTCTATTCCTGTTTCTGAACATCAATCTTGGTTCCTGGTAGTTCCTAATTTTGTTAACTAGTTTCAGTGTCACACTTTGATAAATTCACAGAAGCATCTACATCTCAGAGACTTAGATTAAAAAAAAAAAATGACAGATTTAAATAGCAGTGATTATCATTAAGTCAGAAGCTGTAACTCACTCTTCAGTTTTGAGGCCTACCAAGTTAATTTGCTATAGCTGAAGGGATCCTTAGAGAGTGTCTATTTTATTTAAGCTAAAGGTATATATTGCTGTATGTGATGAATGTGCATAGTCCTTTCTTTTCAACTTGCCAGGATTTCCTGGAGAAGGCATGCTTATGCAAATGTAGCTATTCTACATAACCAATTTTATAGGATACTCTAACAGGGACTCCACATTCTTCCATATAAGAAAAAAAAGGACTGGAGATTAAGACCGAGGCCAGAGATTTGGGAAAGCCTCAGAATATAGGATTGAGTAGATTTTCCTTAGTCCACTAACAAAAATTCTTTTAGTTTCATTTTCAAAAATCTAAATCAAATCAGCCAAACAAAACACAAGAAAGCAAAACAACAACAAAAACCAAAAACATAAAACAGAATTATTTCATATGCTTATAAAGTCTAGGCAATTTCACATCAAAGAATTCCCAGCTCCATAGGCTCAAATATATGATTAAGACTCCCTAACTCTCTGGTTGTTCTGTTTCCCTATTGTTGACCCTATTCATGCTAAAGTAAAATGGTGCTCAATCCCAACTCCAAGTTTATAACAAAGTAGTTATTTCTTTAAAAATCTAAATAAAAGTCTTAGTTCTAATTCTAACTAGCCAACCATGGGTCATACATACATCCATGAACCAGTCACTAAAAATGAGAATGTATAAGTCCATCCACATCCCAGAATCAAGCAGCAGTAGGAGTAGGCAGAATGTTCTTACCAGAGGAGAAAGAGGGCCAAATTGTTCCTCCAGTTCCAAAAAAGTTCTTACTTGGATAAAGTAAGATTTCTATCTTTGGATCAGTCACTGAAGAGTTGAGTTAATGGCAGAGGACCAGGAAGAAACTCATTCCCTATTGATCCTTTCAATATAAATAAGTGTATCTTTGCTGTCTTTCATTCTTCATATCCGATCTTGTTCAAGAAATCCAGGCAGCCATTTTGATGTATTTAGTTTTGTTTCTCAGTAGAAAGAACAGATTTAATAGACCATTGTAGGTGCTGTTAATCCTGTGCATTATATTTCACTAGTGCATGTCTCCCATTTCACAAAGAAATGATGATCTCTGGAGTCTTAGCAACTCACTGGTTACACCTACTCAATTATGTATTTGGCTCACTTGCAGAATGAAATAATCAGATGAAACCTGGTACAGACTGGCTCGAAGTAGAACAAATCTGAGTGAACTCATCCAACAACATGCCTCAGGGGGGAAAATATATATATTTTGCTTTCAGTGCTAACTCAAAAACAGTCAGAATTTGAATGGTGCCACATCAAATGCCTGAAGAGTACAGAACTGGGATATCATCCACCCAGGTGAGGCAGAATTCAGAAGGTATTGTCTGCAATCAGGAACCAAGAATAAAATAGAAAACAAAAGTAGACAGAGTTTGCAGGAAGGACCCAGAAAAAAAGCAATCACTCACCTAAGAGGCACATACTGATACTGTGGATTTAGCCAAAATGTAGAGGATGAGATAAAACTGAAGGCAGAAGACTTCACCAGCGCAGAAGCATTAAAAATACAAGGGTCCCAATCTGGTGCCCAATCTCCTATTTTGTGATTGTTTTCATTTTTGCTTCATCTCAGTTTTGGTTTGAGTGGCGAACTCACAAGTTGTTTTCAACCGTGAATGTGGGGTCAGGTGAGCTCATTAGAGAGAGGGTAAACAGAGATGGAATACAGTGAAATATTCTACTCCACAACCCTTCCTACACGTCAGATACACACACACACACACACACACACATACACACACACACACACACACACGCATAATCACTCCTTCTAGGTCAAATCTACTCTGCCCTCAAATGCCAGCTTACTCTCTTCTTCTCAAGAAGGCTTTCATGGCTTAGACCTCCTTGTGGTAAGAATGCTCATGGTATCCCATAACACTCTTCACCAACTGCACTTTATTTGGCCATTTAAATTGTTTCCTTTTAGCTGACAGGGACCAGAATTCAATCATTATTGTACCCAGAGGGCCCAGGGCAGTGCTCAGTGCTTTGTTTTGTGTTTTCTTTTCTTTTATATGAATCAAGAAGCTTAAGCTAAGTTGGTTTCAAACAGTAACAAGTAACGCCCTGGTGATGTTCACTTGTGTGATGAACAGAAAATGGAACAATGGCATTGTTTTCCATCCTCTTCCTTGTGCCAAGTGACAGCTATGATCTTGGCACATTAGATGTGGATTTTAAAATATTTAGTAAGTAGCCGAATTATATTTATTTGTTTATGAATTTTATTTATTTCAATGGATGAATAAAATTAATGTACAAACACAATGGATGTATCAATAGTTAAATATACCTGTTTGCATTTGAGAGGTCTTATCTACTTAAGACGATAAAATAAATTTCCAGATATACTGTCACTCATTTGCAAACAAAATTGTGAGAAGTCAGAATCCTAAGACATTAATCAAATCACCTCATCTTATATATAAAACGAAGAGGGTCCACTCCTGGTCTATATTTCTACAGAACTCCATGGGCTTCGTGATCCTTCTCAGGATGACACTGTAATAGATTAACAATCATTATATAACAAATTAAATTGTAACTATATGTAACAAATTACTACTAAGCAAAAGTTTATTCCAAAATTTGTACTTAACTCTAATCACAATAGAGTTTTTCCAAGTAATATTCAAGTTAAACACTTCTTATATTTCTACTGCCATCATTCACCAATTTGGGTTGAGTCTAGAAATATGGATTTTTTAAAAAGCATCCCTTGAATTATTGACTCAGGTCATCTGTCACAAACTTTTAGTGTGAATACTACGTCTTATTTCCTTTATTCCTGTCTTCTCTATATTTCTCTTATTCTCCTCTTTAGACTATTCTTCAAGTCTACCAAACATTGTGAATACAGTGGCTGGCATCTAAATAATTCTCAAGAAATATCAAGTAGAACAAAATAATGCATGCATTAGAGATTGATTGAATGTATGTATGAATGAACAGAGGACTGAGTGCATGAATGAATACATGTCTCTGCAAGGAGTACTCAAGTCATTTTTCTATCACTCCATGCATTTCTGGGCTATCCAGCCTCAGCTCTCTGCCAACTCTGGCAACAGGCTTGCTGTAGAAAACCCCCAGCTGAGAGTGTTCAGCTAATAAGTCCAGGAGGGAAGAAGGTATGATCAGAAAGCTGGTAACAGAGAGGCCCACAGGAGATTGTTAGCAGAAGTTGACGTCCTCACATATAATAGGCAAAGGTTGCCATTCAGAACAAGCTCACAGGAGACAGCAGCTTCCTGCTTTAGCCAATTTAGCTTCTAGTTAAGAAAGTTACTAACCATAAAAGAAATTATGCTCTGGGTTAAACTGGCTCGATGCAAATGGTAAGGCTGTTGGGATGAACTCCTTGTTTATTGGATTGTCCTAGAATCATGGCATGAAAATAGAACAGGGGCAATAACAGTAAGTGTATGCCTGAGTTGATCTTAAAAAAAATTGGCATTGAAACAAAGAGAAATTAATATTGAGATTTTACAGATGTTATGGCATTTAAGAACTGGTAATAATAAGACCTTTGTACTTGGAAATTATTCTTCTGGGCATCTGAGTCTCGGGAGTATGGGCGTGACTAGACACTGCTGAGGTGCCACCCCCACGCGGTCTGAGACACACCTTTCCTGATTGTTCCTGAATGTGTTGCAGTGCTCCACCCAGGAGAATACTGTACCCTACCTACCCTCTCACTTGCCCCATGTCTCACTCTTTGATGTCACAGGCTCTTTGTTTTTGCAAATGGCTTCCACTTTTTTCACTACCTGGCATCTTTGCAGCTGACCTCTGAGCTCAGCTTCTATCTTCCACTCTTGACATGATTTCTGTGCATTACTGCTGCCCCTGCATCAGCCTCTGTCTGTACCTTCTCCCTCCAAAGTGGCAAATTAGGGAGGTTATTTTAACAAAAACAACTAAGGACTTTTCTACTCTTAGTATCATTCAGTATTGAAACTCTGGTTTATATTTGTCCATTCTTTTTGCCTTTCTTTAATTTACTGCAGCTTTCTTCTTAAAATCACTTCTTTCTTTTTATTCCCACAATTTTAATCCTAGTACTGGCTTGTATTAGCCCTTCTCTGAACAACAGGCAGTAGATTCCTCATCCGTTGGCTTTACTTTAAGCCAGATTGATGGACCCAACACCAGAATAGTTTGTATGATCATTACTTTTCTCCCATCAACACTGTCTTTGGAAATTTTTAGGTGAATTCTACCATTTTAAGTTAAGATCACATTAACCAATATTTACTGAGCATCTATACATTCCAGATACTTTTCTGGGATGTACAGAAATATGCACGTGAATTGTGGACGTAGCAGAAGAAGCAGATTCACTAAGAGATGATTAATGAACAGTGGATGGATATAATGGCAGGAATAGAACTGGAGATTGAGAAAAATCTCCTGGAAGAAGAGACACTGACACGGATCTAAAAGGATGAAAAGGAAAGGGCACAGTGACAGCAGCAAGGGCATTTGGGCACTGAGTACAGTGGACAAGGTCTGGGGGAGAGAGCAGACAGGGTATTAGAAGAAGTATTTGGGACTGAATTAGATATTTCAATGCTGGAAAGGAAAGAGAAGGGTCAGATCATGCCAGATTCTCTTTGCCAAGTTTAAGAGGAGATCTTTAACATTCTGAGTCCAATCTCTAACCAAATAGTTCTCAATTTATTTCTCCCATCCACAGTACGGACAGGAAGGAACACTGCTCATTCATGTGAAGATGGCATGTAAAATAATAAGATAAACATGGCTTTTATATATGGAACTAATTTATAATGTGATTATGCTTAAATAGAGAGAAAACGCTATAAAAGTTATCAAGTTTTCTTGCATTACTTAAACAATAGAAATTATAAAAATTCAGGTTTTCAGTTGGTGACTTTAGGTTAGAGTCTATTCTATCCTGATCATTTGTTCTCCTTTGCTTTTAAAGATGCATGAGAAGAGACTCAGAGCTTCCAGAACAAACAATTCCAATTGGAATGTTGGTCTAGCCAAGCTACTCTACTCAATGGGAAATAAATTAATGTAGATCCATGAGTAGGACTCAGAGTTGTTCTTGACTTTGTAGCCATGAAGTTCTCTCTATGAAAAGAAGTATATTTTTCTGGTTGCAGGGAACATTATCATCATAACATCACCAAATAATGATAAAAAGAAGGTCTAGATAGATAAATAGAAAAATCATAATTAGATATAAGAATGATAAATAACAACAAATGGATGGCTGAATAGAAGACTGATGAATGAGAGAGAAGTTTAGAAATATGGTGGTACTGAGTTTTGTTTTTCTTTCTTTTTTATGTGTATTTGAGTAACTCTTCTACTCTTAGAAATTCCTGCTATAACCACTTGGGGGAAAAAGCAAAGAGACAGACTGAATTCTTGAACCACTCGGTGTTCTTAGGAGAACAAGAAATAATTTCATTTGAATCTTAGTGTTGATTTTGTGCCTCACAAAGGTGTTTTATTTTCCCACAGGCAGATTTAATATGTGGCCATACCTTCATCCATTTGTAAAATGTATCCTTTCACCAAGTGGAAATATTATCTTATCCTTTGAAGCTCAATATATCCTAGCATTGAATCTTGCCAAAGGTAGTGAGTAGTAGACTTAAGGTATAAATTATAGACTTTTTCAGTTTAGTTCAATAAGATGAATTCAGATGACCAAAAGTGGCCAGGGTACAGTTCTAGATGTTGAGGTGCTTGGTGATTTCATCTAAGAATAGACTTCAGTAAATTGTAGAATTTCATTTTGACATCCCCATTAATTTTAAATCCTCTAGGAAATATTTTTTATTTTTTATTTTTTGAGGTACTGGAGATTGAACCCAGGGACATTCTACCTCTGAGCTACACCCTCAGTCCTATTTTTATTCTTTATTTTGATACAGGATCTCACTAAGTTGCAAAGAGCTTCACTAAATAGCTGAGGCTGGCCACAAACCCAGATCCTCTGGTCTCAGCCTCCCAAGTACTGGGATTACAAGTGAGCACCACCATGCCCTGCTAGGAAATCTTTTAACAGGGGTCATGGCTTCTTTAAGAGTGAGATACGGTTGATAATACCCATATCAGAGTGATGCTCTTTAGCCATGAATCAGTGGAAAATTCAGAAATCTCAAACAAGGAAAAAATTAATATAATTCAAATATATTGTATCATTTCTAATATCTTAAAATACAACTCTTTTAACTTTTAAATATACAGTATAAAGAATTGATTTTCATCACCTCTTTTTATTTTATTACTGGTGAAAACCAGCTTGAGTTCTTAGAGATCTGCAAATGAATATATTAGGCATTGATACTTTCTCATTAATAGCTAACATCTATATGCTAACCATTTCAGACCCTGTTTTGTATTATCATGTGTCTTATATCTTTGCAAATATGCTTCAGCCTATACTTTATCCTATAAAGTTTCTAGGATAATTGAATTAGTTATTTTAATAATGCAATTAGAAAAATTATCAGTTGTATCAGATTATTTTAACATTTCAAAGCACATTTAAAACCATCACTTAACAGTATGCATCACATCCAGCAAAAATGCCATATAATTAATTAAACAAGGGTAATTCTGATTGTTTAGTTGATTTTAATAAATAAGCAAATAGAGTAGTTGAGAACCAAAGTTATATGAAATGATCAAACTACTAGAAGAGAAGTGGGGCTGAATGTCTTAGGTTTCTGACTTCAGAAAACATTAGACATGTTTAGCTTCACCATCCACAACTCCTGCTGAATTCAAACAGGACTACAAATCCTACTCTATTCCATCATCAACCAAATTAACTTAGTCTAGTCCTTCACTACCACTTATCGGATCGCTTGACTAGCTGAGTAAGGTACTTATTTGTTGTTTTTGTTGTTGTTGCTGTTTGTTGTTAGGAATTTCCGAAATTTTAAATTGGAACATTAAGAGACAAATGTTAATTTAGTTTGGATAGTTCCTGAAGAATCCAGGGTGGATACTCATTTTATTGTCATGTGTCCAATGTGCAAAAATTAAAATAAATACTGATTAAAACTCATGCAAACAGAAAGAACTACAGATATCTCCATGGCATATGAGAAAGAGAAAGCAATGGCAGACTTCACTGGTTGATTTTCCAAGTACATATTTCCCATCAATTTTCCAGTTCTGGCAGAGCAACTTCTTATTCTATAGGCTGATGGTGCCAGACACCCACTTTCTCAGTCTCCCTTTGTAGCTAGAAGGAGGGCATATGGACCAGTAATAGCCAATAAACCTCAAGAGGAGGGATGGGGAACTTCTGGGAATAGAACTTTTGATTAGAAAGATGTCTAAGAAAAGAAATGTATGGTGTTAGGTAATCATAGAATTCCTACAACTGCAGCAGCCATCCTGTAACCAAGAGGTGACAAACAGAGAGACCACAGCCTGTGTAATGAAGGTAGTAGAATGGAAGGAAGGAAGGAGCCTGAGTCTCTGGTGATTTCATTAGGTTTTAAATAAACCTGTCTAAAACTGATGTATCTTTAAGTGTCTAATGCTAAAAAGAAGATACCCTTATTTATTCTAGCTGTAGTTTGGAGATGCAATATCTTCATAGCCATTAGCATCATAATTCACAAGTAGTCTTATTTACTGATCTTCATATTCTTAGGTGAATCAGTCTCCATGAGCCCCAGCTGAGCCTGGCTTTTTTTTTTTTTTATGTGTATAAACTTGTCCTGTATTATTATAGCACAAACTCCCTTTCCTTCTTCACATGTGCTTTTACTCCTTACAAACAGAAATGACCTCGATGTAGGCTTTTATTAATGTACTTCTAGAGTTAGGGGCTTTAACTAGAATCCTAAGACAATTCAGTTGTAATGCGACTGAACCTGGAATACAGGTTAGCCACATGGGCTGTTCCAGTTATGTAGCTCATCTTATTTCAAAAAATGATTGGAAAATAGAGACATCATTCATGCACAAACTCTTCAATACTATATGAGAAGTGCTACAATAGCCATTTTAAGAATAACTTCAATGCACACGGTGGCATCACTTAACCCACCATAAAACTGCGGAATAATACCCAATGAAAAGGGCCCAAGTGTTCAAAGAGTGAGATCAGAATGGAACCTGAATGCATTCAATCACTATTTGAACCCGCTTGCAGGAAAGTCACTTAATACTTATCCATTTAGATCTATTTAAAAGGAAGTGTCTCTCCCTAAAGCCTCTCTATTATGAAGCTACAGTCTCCAGATTGCCAACTCCATTGTCCAAAGAGCAGAGCCTTTGGAAAAATCTGCCAGATAAACAAGTTCTCACAAGCCTGGGGAGAGGTTAAGTAGTGCTACGTGTAGTTACTTCCAAAGATCCTTTTGCTTCTCCCACTTCACTGGAGCTGTGAGGCTGATGATCCTGGAAACGCATTGAGTTTTGAGGCAGGGAGTTTTCAAAGTGACAGGCTTAAAAAATACAATTCACCTTTTGCCCTTCCACTCCCAGCTGCAGAATACCAGGCCTCCTTAGAACTCAGCCTTGTAACTATGAATACGCACTGATATCCTTAATAAATAGGCTCAGCTCTCCTGGGCTGCAGGTTTCCAACTGTGGTTTCCAGCCCAAATTCCCCTTTTAAATGCAGATGATTAAATGAGTGTATTTATGAGTTAGACGACAACAGAGAACATCTTTCATATCTCCTAATGTATGCTGGAATCTGGACTTTCTTACGAATTCAGAGAAATAATTAATAGCAAACTCAATTTGGCTCCAGAATTTCTTCTTAACTGAGCTGCTGCTAACAAAGACCGAGAAGAAATCAAGCAACATAAAATGGACTGGAAGAGAAGTCTGTCTTGAATGTTTATTGACGACAGCTAGAAAGAGCTGGGCAGTTGAGTGTGACAGCGAAGGCAGAAGAAACCACATCTCATTCTGCCTCTGACTCCAAGTAGTTTTATGACATTGGTCACTTAAACCCTGTTTCCTTACTAGAACTTTTGTCTCTTTGCCTATGTTTTATACAATTTGATTTCCTCTTTGTCTTTGTTAGCAATAGCTCAGGAAAAAGAAATTCTGGGGCCAATCTGAATTTGTGATTCATTATTTCTCTGACTTTTTTTTTTCTTTTGATACTGGGAATTGAAAGCAGGGACATTCGACCTCCAAACTATACCCCCAGCTCAATTTTATTTTTTCATTTTGAAACAGTGTCTCATTAAGTTGCTAGGGATGGCCTTGAATCTGAGATCCTCCTGTTTCAGCCTCCCGGGTGCTGGGATTATGGGAATGCACCACCTCGTCTGGCTATTTCTCTGAATTTATAAGAAAACTGAGATTAGAGTGTATAGCTAAAAGAGATGAAAGATATAATATTTAATAACTCTTGATATTCTGTCATTCTGTTTGTTGATGAAAATCAGGTCTTTTAACTGAGATGACTGAATTTGGACAAAATAACCTATATTTGAAGCCTACCTATCAAATTTCTTGTATATGTATCACTAGATACAAAGGTTAACTGCTCAGAATCTCAATCGCTTCACCTGCCAAATGGAAATGATAATACCAATATCACAAATGCATTAGAAGAATATCACATACAGAATAATATTAAGCTTCAAACTTATAACAAACATTTTAACCTATCTCTAGCATAATTAGCAATCTTTAAGAAAAACAAACAAGTGAAATATAGTGTATTAAATAAAATCATAGTTATGTATTATTGAGAAATATATATCAGCCAAATGGAAGCTGTTTCTATAGCTTTTCCCTTAACTTGCGGTTTAAAGCTGAAATATCTAGGTTTTTGTTGTTAATTATACTGTCATAATGAGACACTTGTACAGCGGTATCAAAGTTTAATAGAATTGTGGTGGCTTTAAAAGTACTCCACATTCACCTTCAATAAATGCACAATCTGACCATAATACGTGAGTTTGAAGCAAATGGAACAGTAAGAGACGTCCCCACCTCATCTTTTCATGTTGATATCATACCTTAACACCCATCAATTACAGAGAAATTCTTGATATTCTGGAGACGCTGCTGAAATTGATGACTCCCATTTTTACCATGTAAGGGGCACTGGTGCTTCTGTCATCTGTGAGAATCCTTTATCATTTGAATCTGGAATATTCCTTCAAAAGCTCATGTGTTCAAGGCTTGGTCACTAGTGCAGCAAGGTTCTAGTTGAGACTTTGGGGGAAGTGACTGGATGAGAAGGAGTCTAAACTCATGGTGGATTATCCCTTAATGATTTCATAATTTGAATGGACTATTGGGAGATGGTGAAAACTGTAGGTGGTGGGTGCCTAGTTGAATGGAGTAGATCCTTGGGAGTTGTATCTTGTCCCAGGCCCCTCTTGTTCTCTCTGCTTGCCGGTTGCCATGAGTCCAGCAGTCTTTCTCTGCAACACCCTTCCACCATGATGTTCTGCATCACCTCAAGCCCATAGCAATTGAGGCAGCTGACCATGCACGGAATCCTCTGAAATCTAGAGCCCAAATCTTTCTCCTTCTAATATTCTCAGGCATTTTGTCACAGTAATGCAAAACTGACTAACATTACATCCAAAGACAGTCTTAGCATGAATAGAAGTAAGCAGTTGGTGATTGCCCAGGTGGTTTTATTTTATATTTTATTTTATTGGCACATTGTAATCATACATCTTAATAAGTTACAAGCTGGTAGAGGCATACATGCACACATCACTCATTAACCCTTCCCCAATTCCCATCCCATTCCCTCTCCCCCCTCCCTTCTCATGTTCAGTTTAGTGATTGACTTTGATATGTTTGTAAATGTACATCACGTGCATTAGGGTGCCCCTCCACCTAGCTCCATCACCTTCAGTTTCTCCGCTCCAATTCAATTTCTTTCCTTTACAGGAAGTGAAAGGAGGCTCTTTCTTTTATGCTCTTGAAACTTTTGTGCACAAGTCATTGTAACGGTCACTATAGGACAGTTATCTGTGTATAGGTACAAGATTTTCACCAGGTTTTGGAAGATGTTGTGTTAATCTTCTCTGTGTTAGGGAGTACTTAGAAAGGTGCTAGAATATGGTGATTTTTTTTCTTTCTCTTTTTCTTTTCTTTCTTTCTTTTTTTTTTTTTTAAAAAAAAAAGCTTGATGGCTTGACCTGGTGGCACACACTTGTAATCCCAGTACTTGGGAGGCTGAGACTGGAGGAGCCGGGTTCATGGCCAGCCTCAGCTACTTAGTGAGGCTCTCTGCAACTTAGTGAGACCCTGTTTCAAAATAAATAATAAAAAATAAAAAATAGGCCTAGGGGTGTAGCTCGGAGGCAAAATGCTCATGGGTTCAATCCCTAGTACCACAAAAAAAAAAAAAAAAAAAAAGCTTGATGAATGAATGAATGAATGAATGATTTTTATTGGAGATTGAACCTAGGACCATTCTACCTCCAAACTATAGCCCCTTTACAATTTGTTTTGTTTTATTTTGTTTTGAAACATGGTCTTGCTCGACTTCTGAGAGTTTTACCACATTGCTAAGGCTGTCCTCGAACCTATGATCCTCCTCTGTCAGTCTCCCAAGTACCACTTTTTTTTTAAAGTACATAGCTGTGTCACTTTGAGTTACCTATACTCTTTCTTTACTAGGGAAAATAATTTTCAGATAATTTGCTGGGAGTCTTGTGATGAGGAAGTACTAAGGACTAGGTAGTAACTGGGAGAGAGGAACCCACATAGATAGAGATCTCTGAGCACACTGACTAACTCCCTTCCTTCCATCTCTATTTTTGGATAACAAAACTCTGAATCACATCAAGCAATATCACAGACCTTTCATTGGGTAGGAAGGAAGAATGACTGCTCCTGTTCACAAAGCTCTCACTAAGAGCTAGAAACTGTTTGAGGTATTTTGCTTGGTTTACCTAACTTACAACAACCTTCAAAAGCCAGGCATGGTGGCACACACTTGTAATCTCAGTACTTGGGAGGCTGAGACTGGAGGATTGCAGGTTCGCTAACAGCCTAAGCAATTTAGCTAGGCACTCTGCAACTTAGTGAAACCCTATAAATAAATAAATAAATAAATAAATAAATAAATAAATAAATAAATAAATAAATAAATAAAATAAGGCTAAGTGGATAGCTCAGAGGTAGAATGCCCCTGGGTTCAATCCCTAGTAGCACAAATAAAAAAATAGTAATCCTAAACATTCAGTTTTTCTGAATAGGAAACTAAAGCATGGGAAAGATTTTCAGAAGGTCCCACTCTAAGAGACACAAAGAGGATTTGAGGAGTTCAGTGCTCCTGACCCAAACCTCTTCCTCTAGAACTCAGAAAAAAGCTTCTGAGCACTGCACCCACTGCTCCATGCTCAGTGTTTGGATTTGTGGACGCCATGCCAGGAAGTGTAACTGGAGCTAGTACTGTGACACTCCTGCATAGCTCTGTGTAAAGTTCAGGTGGAGGGCAGATGGCAGCAGGTTGGAGAGGGGACTCGTGGAGAATGTTTTTGTGCCCCACATGTCTGGCATAGTAGACACCCTCTGCTTTCTCAAACTTGGCTGGAAAGACAGAATGCCCTGGCTTCGAATGACTCCAAATCAGCACGTCTTGTCGGTATTGATGTTCTTTTGTCTGGATGGGAATGACAGGCACCTTTTGTCCAGATCTGGCAGACACAGGAGAGCAGAGCTGACTCTCCCTGAATGCAGCATAGCCGCCAACAACACAGATATCCCTAAGCTCCCCGAGTAACACAAATG
Source organism: Graphiurus murinus (assembly GCA_004027655.1). Taxonomy (NCBI): domain Eukaryota; kingdom Metazoa; phylum Chordata; class Mammalia; order Rodentia; family Gliridae; genus Graphiurus; species Graphiurus murinus. Next base: position 28,243 of record PVLC010010241.1, on the reverse strand, counting down.
CCCTCCTTTCCCTTGTCTCCATAATTATTCATAAAAATATCAAATGACCTGAAATGCAATGTGATTTACGAAGCAGCTGAACTCCAAATAGTTCTGAATCCTCCCACCCCATGTGAAGAAGGGAAAGGGGAATAGAAACCAGCTAGGAAAACAGGCAAGTAACAGATGCCAAAGTTAGGGTTCCTAGGGGCCCTTTGTGCCAAGACAGTTCTGAGCTGCAAAAGGCAGGACTGAGTCCAAGGTAAAGCTAATCAAGGAGAGTTTAGAGTCAAATGCCAGAGATAACAAGTGCACCGTGAGTTCAAAGAGAAGAGGGAGAAAAGAATATTAAATGTAAACACCACATATCACAGATTTACTATAGGACATGTTCTGTCTTCGGTGTATTTTATGAATTACTTAGTCTAATATGGGGCAAGCAACATCATGCTCAGTTGAAGATGAGGACAGAGATTCTATAAGGGTGAGGTGCTTCATTAAGGAAACAAAGCAGAGAAGTGTTCACAGAAAGGCTCAAATCAAGTCAACGAATTCAGATGCATTTAAAACAAGAAATGAACCCAGGGATGTGTTCATGGGCTAGTTTGAGTCTAGCTTGAGTTTGCACCTTACACATGGAAAATTGTGCAAGGAAGTTGCTAAGGAAAGCCCACATCAGGGCTAGAAAAAATCCGTTAGTGGATCCTTAAAATGTCCTTAGGGCTAAAACAGAGAAGTAAAAAGATTATGCCAATTAAGTGTTGTAATTAAACCAAATCAGTGTGATATGACAGACAGAAATTGTAATACATAAATTCTGGGCATTCATAAACAGGATAGCAGCTTTTGTATTTTTTTTTAAATTTTTGAAATAGGTAACCTGGTCTCCTGAATTACTTTTTACAGTGAAATTATCAGCCCTAAGAGATGGTTTATCTTTTAGTATTTTTCATAGTGTGTGTATAAAGGAATGTAATATATGAGATTTGTGATTCTCTATGCAAAAATATGTAAATCTTGCTTATTTTGCTTATTTAACTCTTGAAATAATTCACATATTTCAATTTTATATATTGTGCTGTATAACGGCTTACATATTTAGACTCCGTGTATATTGCTAGATAGTACACAAACTAATGTCCTTTAAGGATGTGCAGGTCCTAATTCCTGCAACCAGTGAATGTGTTTCTTTTCATGGCAAAGTAGGATCAATGTTACTTATCTTAAAACAGAAGTATTTTCTTGGGTTATCTGGATCTCTTCAATATAATCGCCAGGTCCTTAAAAATGAAAGAGCAAGAGAGAGGAGAAGGACCAGAAAAGAAGATGTGATGGTAGAAACAGGGTTAAGGTAATGCAATATTTGACTATTGCTGTCTCTGAAGGCTGCCTCTGAAAGTTGAAAACACAGGGAATGATTCTCTCCTAGATCACCCAGAAAGGATCTGAGCCCTGATGCCACCTGGATTTTAGCCCAATAAGACCAGTGTCAAATTTCTGACCTGTCACACTTTGAGATAATACATATGTGAAGTTTCATGATGCTAAATTTAAGGCATTTTTTGCAGCAGCACTATTAGACTAACATAAGGTAGAATCATATACATTCTTTTTCTTTATAAAACATTGTGATTTGGCATTTAAAATTCAGACTATTGCTTTCAGTCTTTAGAAGTAGTAACAATCTGCAGAAGTTAGGTGGTACTATTTTCCCCCTTTGATAAGTTAGAAAGAATAGGGGATACTCGCATAGACCCTTACCTTGCCAAACTATAAACAAGCTCCTTTAAGTTCTCGTTTGGTTTAATTATCCTCTTTGGTCCTCATTTTAGGCTTTCCAGTCCAGTTGTAAGAATTTTGCTAAGTCAGTTTATCAAGAATTCCTCCACTCTTTGTAGCTAATTACTCATCACTCTGGCCTTCCTTCAGAAGATCCCTGCTGAGTACTTGTGGTAAGAATCCTCCTACCTTTGATGTCTCCACATAGTATTTTTCTATGCTTTGGTCAACAGCCTCCAAAATCCTCCTGGGCTATAAATTCCAACTTGTCCTTTAATGCATTTGGAATTGAGCTCCATTCAATGTTGAAGTCTCTTTTCTTCTTTTGTGAACAAGACAAGGATGTCCATTATCACCACTTCTATTTAATACAGTACTTGAGACTCTAGCCAGAGCAATAAGGCAAGAGAGGGAAACCAAAGATATAAAAATAAGAAAAGAAGAACTAAAACTATTCCTTTTTTTCAGAGGACATGATACTATACTTAGAAGATCCAACAAAGTCAACCAAAAAACTTGTAGAACTGTTCAACAAATTCAATAAAACGTCTGAATACAAAATCAGTCTTAAGAAATCAGAAGGTTTCCTGTATATCAACCATAAATCCACTGAAAAAGAAATCCAGAAAACAATTCCATTCACAATAGCACTCTGAAAAATAATAGTTACTGAATAAAATTGTCTTTACTGCTTTTATTACTTTGTTTTTTTTTTGAATTGGTGCATTGTGATCATACATTTTTTTTTTTTTTTTTTTTTGGCGGTACTGGATATTGAACCCAGGGACATTCTATCTCCGAGCTTCACCCTCAGTCCTATTTTTAATTCTTTATTTTGAAACAAGGTTTCACTAAGTTGCAGAGGGTCTCACTCAGTAGCTGAGGCTGACCTCAAACCCAGATCCTCCTGTCTCAGCCTCAAGTACTGAGAGTACAAGTGTGTGCCACCAAACCCGGCCTTGTAATCATACATCTTTGTTAGGTACAAGCTGGTAGAGGCATACATGCACACATCTCTCATTTAACCTTTCCCCAATTCCTGCCCAATTCCCACCGCTCTTCTATCTTCTCATGTTCAGTTTAGTGATTGACTTTGATATGTTTATGAAAGTACATCATGTGCATTAGGGTGTTTCCCCCCCCCCACATCACCTTCAGTAAAGTCGCCTTCTTTTCTCATCTAAAGATTCTCCTTCTTTGTCTAGAGTCCCTCTTAATACTTGCTTTTCAATATTTTATTTATTATTTGGGCTTTATCAAAGTATAATTGAAAAATAAGATGCATATATATTAAAGGTGAAAAATGTAATGTTTTGATATATGTATAGATTGTGAAAGGATTATCACTACCAAGCTAAATGTAAATGAATCAACTTTTCTAATTAAAACACATAGAGTGACTGAATGAATAAGACAAATGAGGCCCAACTATATGCTACCCACAAGTGACTCATTTCACCTTTATGAATACAAATCAGTTGAAAGTGGAGGGATGGAAAAAAAATATTTCATGCAAATGGAAACGAAAAGAAAAATTTATCAGACAAATAGATTGTAAGTAAAAAATTGTAAAAAGAGATAGAGACAATTATGTAATAATAAGAGTTAATTTATAAGGGAATATAGAAATTTTAAATATATATGCACCCAATATCAAAGCGCCTACATATATAAAAATACTAAATTATATAAAAAGAAAGTAGACTATGATAAAATAATAGTAGAGAACTTTAATATCTCACTTTTTACAAGAAACAGATTGTCCAGACAGAAAAAATAATTAGGAAACATTGAAATTTAACTACTTTATAGGCCAAGTAGACCTAAATATATTTATAGAACATTTCATCAAATAGCAAAACAAATATTCTTATTTACTCTGCTTCAATTAATGTCCAGTTCTGATTATCTTTGTCAACACCTAGTAACATGTTAATATATCTGTGATAGAATGCAAGTGACATTATCTCAGTCTTTGAGGAGATCTGTGTAACACCAAATCAATAAGTTGAAAGTAAGACACTAATGCAATCATATGTCCATTTATTTTTGTTTAGTGTCTCCAACTACCTTTTATTTTTAAATTAATATTATTTTATTGAGGAATTATAATTGTATATGTGTATATCATGCAATGTGATGACTTATACATGTATAAAATGTGAAATTATTAAATCAAGGTAATTAATATATTCATCATTACACTTACCTTTTATTATTTAATTTACTTGAAAGAATCATCCAGTCACTTAAGTACCATGTGGGCTAAATATTAACTATTCAACCATATTGTTTAGCTACTATTTTTCATTAGCTCAATAATAAATATTTTATTCATTATTTTAAAATTTAATAACAATATATAGTGATTTTAGCTTATAATATGAGAAATGTATATAATTTGTTTGGTTATTTTTTATTATTTATGTATTTATTTATTGTACTAGGGTTGAATCCAGGGGGATTATACCACTGAGCTATACCTCCAGCCCAATCTGTTATTTTTATTTTGAAACAGGATCTTGTGAAGTTGATGAGTCTTGCTGCTTGCTGAGGATGTTCTTGAACCTGCGATCCTCCTGTCTCAGCTGGGCTGCACCACCATTCCCAGCTCTAGAAATCTATATAATTTAAGGAGAGTGTGATGTGTTTTAATCAACCAATGGTTTCCTCTGTAACTTTATAGCTCAGAGAAGAAATTCCTGTTCATTCAATCCAATACCTGATCTTTTCTTCAGACCTGATAATCATAGCCACCGGAGCCATGAGTTAGATTCATTCACTTTTATGAGTCTTGAGGATCATTATTTCCCACTTATTTGTCTTACACATGAACAGCTGATTACTATCATGTTTTTTTAGCCAGGGAAATTAGACAGCTAAATTAAATGGATTATATCTAAGCTACTTCATGTCACGTGAAATTCTTATATGCTATATTTAAGTTAAAATGCATCAAATACCTTTTCAAAATACTACAATTATTACTTATAACTAAACTTAAAAATTAAAAACAATATTCTCAAAAGTATAGTCATTGGGTTATTTGTGTCAGGTACTTTTCTCCTTCATTTAACTTGACAAGTGAGAATTGTGCCAAGAGCAGCTAATTACACAAAAGTGCGTACTTTCAGGTTTTAAACTCAATAAATACAAATTTAGTTGTAAACAAATTAATGGTTTAATTAACTACAAAGTGTGTGGTAGTATTGTAACATACAGATATTGAATTTCATAGCCTTTCAGAGAAAGGCTGGTCACTATTAGTCTGTGGATGTTTCAAAGGCTTCATAAAGGTGTTAGTGAGTTAATCTTTGAAGAGGCGGGGAAAAGTTGACTGGCAAGTTGAGGGGTGTGCCAAGGCAGGCACAAGGATCAGCATCTTGCTACGGTTCAGTGAATAACATGAAATCAGCACAAATGCAGCTGATGTGTATGAGAAGCTCTGAAGATCTAACTAGAAAATACTTTATGACTAGACATAATTTAGAAAGTGATGGAAGTCATTCTACTTATTTGAGCTTCCCCAAATTAATCTGCCATGATTAAATAAGATGGTAGGGTTAACAGAGCATTTGTAGTTGAAACAGACTATTAGAAAGCTGCTGGAATAATCCACAGGAAATGTAATGATGCCTGACCCCAGATTGAGGTGGAAGAGATGGCTGATAGTCCAGAGGCAGGGCAGGGGTCCCACAGCTGGGCTTCCAGTCACTTGAGTGAACAAAGGGACAGGAAGAGTTGTTGGTAACTCTCCTGGTTAATCTTTTGGGACCAAAAGTGATGACATTCACAGAAATAAAGATTAGGCAGAGGAGCAATTCTGGGTGTTAGAAGGATGACTTTCATGTTAGATCTGTGGGGTTGTCGATACCAGCAGGATTTTGGAAGGAGATGATCAGCAATGAACTACAAATGAGTCCGTTGCTTGGCAGAGAAGCTAATTCAGAACTGTCAGTATGGGAGATGTCAAAGAACACATGGAATTAGATATTTTTGGGGGGGAGTGTTATGACCAGATATAAAATGTCTCCTAAAGAGCTCATTTATTAATGCTTGGAGCTGATGTAGTTGATCCTGAGGGTTGTAATCCCAGCAGTGAATAAATCCATTGTGATGCATTTGTCTGGGTGGAGACCCAGGCCCCTTAGCGCTGGAGGTGAGTCCCTGAGGGTAAGGCCTTGGGGATTATATTTGGTTCCTCCTCCCCCTGCTTTCTCTCTTGCTTCTATCCTCCTTGAGGTGAGGAGCACAATCCACGTACATATCCTCTGTACATATCCCCCATCATGCCATGAGGTTCATGGTCCCCAACCTCACATGGATTGAGCCTGAAACTTCAAAAAAACAAATAAATCTTCTTTCCTCTAAATTACATGGTCAGGTCTTTAGATTATAGTTAGTTCACAGCCTCAGGAATGCTCACTAGAAAGCAGAGGAGGGAAGATTTAGAGGAAGGTAAGAAAATAGAGTTCAAATAGAGGGTAGGAAAAGACTTACAGTAATGAGGCCACAAATGAAGATTTAGGGAGCAGTGAGTTTACACAGAAAAGGACTGGTACACTTGATGAGCACTTGTAGTGAAGCATAAAGGAAGAGAACACCTAAGACTGTAGCCATATTCTATCACTGCAAAGCGAGAGTTATGGGATGACGGCAGGGCGGGGCCACACAGCAAGGAGCCCATGAGTGAAGCTGTGTAATAATGCAGAGAGAGAAAAAAATGCAGTTCCAGTGGGTTTTATAGTTCAAGTGGGATATATGGAAAATGAGCTTGAAGAGGTGGTAGAATGATGGATGTCATCTATTTGTGCTAAAATTATATTGTGATTTATGAAGCCACTAGCAAATCAGATGGAAATATGAAAATTAAGGGGCCAATTATTTTATATATAACATATTATATATTTATATATTAGCACATGCATAAGCCAAACTTAGTTACCCCTCATAACATTTAAAAAATATCCATATTTGTTTATATATATTTTGATTCATTCAGAATCCATGTCAAACTCTCCTTAAATGGGAGAACTGTGTGTAAATATTTTCCTTGTAAAGTCTTTTAGGCTTTTAATATAGCTGGAATAGCAGCTGAGCAGGGCGGTGCACAACTATAATACCAGTGCTTGGGAAGCTGAGATAGGAGGATTGCAGGTTTGAAGACAGTCTCAGTAACTTAGTGAGGGTCTCAGTAACTTGGTGAGACCCTGATTCAAAATAAAATAAAACTAAGTAAAGGGCTAGGAGTATGGCTTGGAAGTAATATGGTTCTGAGTTCAATTCCCTGTAGGTATATGTATGTGTGTGTATTGTATATGGATAGATCGATAAATAGATGATAGATAGATAGAAAGATAAATAGATAGATAGAATATCTTTATGGTATTATCTGACTTCTTAGCCTATTTTTCTATTGTTTTGGGGCTAAAGTCTACCCTTAGAAGGCTGGAAGCTTGAACAGATAATTTGTGTCAACAATAGACCAAATCATCCATAGAAGTCTTGGGAATCAGAAAGCCAAATCTAAAAAAATCATAGAAATTTGGACTGAAGATTCTAGATTTCATCTAAAGATGCCAAAAAGCCTCTTTGTTAATCTATACCTTCCTTTTTCTTTCCAACATGCAGTGACTTTCAAGTTTGGAAAAAACAACTATTAAAAGGGGATAAAATAGGCAGGAAATGTATGATATAGAAGCAGCTTCTGCCGGGCGTGGTGGCGCACGCTTGTAATCCCAGCATTCAGGAGGCTGAGACCGGAGGATCCGAGTTTGCAGCCAGCCTCAGCTACCTAGTGAGGCAATCCGCAACTTAGTGAGACCCTATTTCAAAATAAAGAATAAAAAATAGGGCTGGGGGTATAGCTCGGAGATAGAATGCCCCTGAGTTCAACCCCCAGTACCGCAAAAAAAAAAAAAAAAAAAAGAAGCAGCTTCCAATGAAAGTAAAAAATGCAAGTGAGTTATCTGAAGCTCCTTCTGCAAACTGCAGCAATGCAGATAATTCTTGATAGAATGTATATCTCAAAAGAGGCCAATAGTCTCACAATTATTATTACAGTATGCCTGCATTAAGCTTGGTATATACAAAACAAAGTAACCAAAATTAGCTCTTTTAGCTACAAATTCTAAGTTTTAGCAATAATTTTGCAATTTCAAATCTGGTCCAATAATTTGTCCTTTATTCAATATGTTTTAATACCATACAATGATATTTTTTAATCTGTTGAATTTTTCTGTAAATATTCTGTTTTTTCTTTTTTCATACAGACACAATGGCTTTCTCTCTCAGAATTGTGTATGCATTACTATAAGAGATTGTATCTTTTTCCCTTCTTCTTCTTTAACCATTTCTATCCCTGTGCAAAAGTGGGTTTTTCTAGAGGCCTGACCAAGCCTACACGGTGGAGAGGCTAAACACACATTTACAGAATAAACTGAATATACCCGAAGAGCTGCTTCCCAAAGCAATTTATGTGCACAGAAAGAGTTGTTTTTTCCCCCCTTCCTTGACTTTCACAAAAATAAAGGGCTAATATCACCAGCGGGCATATTTTGTAAAATTACTCTCCAAGTGTTTGAACAAAACCTGCCAACACAACTCAAACCCAAACTTCCCCCTTCCCTGCTTGTGGCAAAGGGCCTCACTGGGACAGGCTGCCAGTCACACAAATGAGAGCCAAATTGTTTAGTGGGTTTGAGAAGTGGACAGATGTTCTCCTGGGACGTGGAGACAGGCACCACCACATACATTTTCACTTGACGTGTTAACCAATATTCCTAGCCAATTATTCAGAGGCGACCAGCAGTTAATGCATGCAAAGGCAGGAGCTGGAATCATCACTCATGGCTCCCACACAGCCCCGAACTCCTGCCAAAGTGTGAAATTCCTCTCAGGCTCTGAAAGACACGGAGTTCATTTTGTGGGCCCTTGGATGTGTTCCTTGAGGCTTATGTGAGAACTTTCTAAAACTGATTATGAAATGGTCATTGTGGATGAACAGATAGGAGAAAACAAAACAAACGCTGAGGGTATATACTGCAACATACCAAACATGAAAGAATGGGTTTTACATACGAGAATGCATTTGAGGTCTCAAAGGTAATTACCCCGAGGCAGTGGAATAGTGCAATAAAAACAATAGCAGCTGGGCCACTGCAGTGATATACTGTGCTAACTGCTATTAAGCTAATTTACAGCAGAAAAAATGATGTAATAGGATCTATCATTTTTGATGAAAAATATAAAAACAGAAAAAGGTTATGTTGTCCATTTTTATTTGGAGAGATGACAGTGAAAGAAAATCAGCAATTAGAATCTTTACTTCCAAGCATTCATAAGTGCAATGTCACCCTATATCTGACATTTCCTTTCTGCTCTGACCCTTCAGCAGTGCAACCTTAGAGCGGGTACCTGCACTAGATTTGTTAGTGAGTTTTCTTTCTTAACTGTACTGACACAATGACTTGGTGTTTGCAGTGCAGACAGAAAGAAAAGGATTACTTCTACCATAGCATTTTCTTCCAGGGAAAGGTTGAAAAACATTACAAACACACACACACACACACACACACAGGCGTATGACATAAATATACTTAAATATATTATATATAATAGCCATTAATATCAAATACAAAACTGCTATATATAATAGCTATTTCTGTAACTATTTGTTTTTTTAAATAAAGACATTGGTGTGATGGAACTATACTCTCGGCATCTAGTCAGGAAAACAGAAATCCTCTACATTTTTCAAATATAGGTAGTAATATAACAGAGGTTATTGGTTAGTCAGGCAATAGAAAGCTGAGAAACCAAAGAAGGACTTAGGAGACTGCCCAGAGAATACCAGCTACAGGAAGCAGCTATTAGCCTTAGAGTGGGAGGGAACTGGAGGCATGGTACCCCTAGAAGCTGTGGACACTCTAGGAGCCGGATTCATGACAGACTAAGGAAGCTGAGACTGTGGACAGAGATGCTAAGTCAAGTGAGAGCTGGAACTCTGGAGGAGACCACCACTGAGGTAAGACTTATTGGCAACAGAAATGGTATCAGTACCTTTCTTTTCCCTTTCTCCCATCCTCTGGTCTCCTGCCAGTGCTTCTCATTGGCCATTCCACTCAGAAACTGGCTAGCAAGAGAATCTGGATGATGTAGAATGTTTATATTCACCCCAAATACAATTTGTTGAAACCTAACCACCAATAGGATGATATTTGGAGGTCTTTGTGATGTTGAGCTCTGCCCCCATGAATAGGATCAATACCCTTATATAGGAGAACACAGAGAACTCCCTTACCATTTTCTTCCTGAGTAGATCCAGTAAGAAGGTGATTATCTGCAACTTGGAGGAGGGTTCTCACAGATCCTGACCATGCTGATATCCTGGCCTCAGATTTCCAGTCCTTGAATCTCCTCTTGCTCGGTGAACAATAGGAAAACATTTCTATCATTTGTAAGCCACACAGTCTATGGCAGTTTGTTAAAGCAGCCAGAACAGACTAAGATGCTGGAACAAGAAGGCTAGATACCAGGTCTCTTCCTGGACAGAGCAGAACAGAGGAAGTGAGCACAGTGCCATTGGCAAGCATGGTCTTGATGCTCCACCCGCACCCATGTGATCAAAATCTCTTCCCTAAGTGACTAAAAAGTCCAGCATACTTCTCAGTCACTAACACTCACTCCCCCTCCCCCTTCCTCCATCTATTTTTCATAGTGCACAGAAAAAAGAGCTCTTAAAAAGCCTTATCTGACCAATAAGTACTCCAGTCCCTTTAAACCCCAATGTCTTCCACTGTTCTTGGAAACAAGACAGAACTCTTCATGGGACCTATGGACTCTTCCTAAACTGGACCTGCCCCTGAGGCTCATGTCAGTTACCAACTCGTTACTATCTACACCGCAGTGGTGCCAGACTTCTAGACATGTATTCATTGATTCATGCAATCAGTCAAAAGTACATTTTTAAGGGCTTTCTTCTTTTCAGGTATTTATTCTCACTCCAGAGAAAGAGCAGTTGATAACTTAAGGGAGATGCAGTATGTATTTGCCTGGAGTATATTTCTTAGTGTCGAGTGTGGAAGGGCAGACACTGGCTAAAGGCATAAATACAGAGTATTGGAGGTGGCTAACAATGCTGGGAAGCAAGCTTTACCCGTCAGGAAGTTCTCTCTAATCATTAGATGTTTGTGCAGGGAACAAAATGAAGTGAGGGAGAATCTGCTGAGGTAAAGTTCCATGTGCAATATGCAGAAGAGCTTAACTGGCAGAAAACTAGCAACTGCAAAGTCCTTGAGGAATAAGTACCAAGTTCTAGAATTTTCTATGTCACTACTTCAGAAGAGGATTTCTTACCCAAAAGAATGGAAATCAAGCTATCAGACCAATGCATGTATATTTATGTTTATAGCCACAAAATTCACAATTGCCAAACTATGGAACCAGCCAAAATGTTCAACAGATGAATGGATTACAAAACTATGGGATATGTACACAATGGAATTTTACTCAGCCATAAAGAAGAACAAAATCATGTCATTTGCAGGGAAATGGATGGAAGTGGAAAACATTATGTTAAGTGAGATTGATCAGTCACAAAAAGTAAAAAAAAAAAAATCGAATGCTCTCCCTAATATGCGGAATCGAGGGAGAAAGTGGGTTATGAGAGGGACTCTAGATAAAGAAGGAGAAACCTTAGTTGAGCAAAGAAGGTGACTTAACTGAAGGGGATGGAGGGGAGGGAAACACCCTAATGCACATGATGTACTTTCACAAACATATTAAAGTCAGTCACTAAACTGAACATGAGAAGGAGGGAGAGGGAGAGAATGGGGCAGGAAATGGGGAAGGGTTAAATGAGAAATGTGTGCATGTATGCCTCTACCAGCTTGTATATATTGCATGATTACAATGCACCAATAAAAAAAAAAAGAAAAAAAAGAAGAGGATTTATTACATTCCTCTCACCTTGTATTGATCAAATCCTTTTGTTTTAACCATATATGTATATACATATGACTCTAAGATAAGTTCCTGAACATATTCGAATTTAAATTATATATGCATTGACAAAATAAGTTGATAAACAGTTACTTCAACTACTATACTAACACTCTATGAGAATAATGACAGTACTTCCCTTAGGAAATAGATATTACTGCCTAAAATTAATGTAGCCTCAAGAAGACCAGAGAATATTTTTCTCTCACATAACTCTTATGCCTCAGTTCCATAATGTCAGAAACCTAGGCTGTCTCCTTTATTTCCCCTGTATTCCTATAATATTTCTATATTTTCCAATATACTTCATCATTACGTTTGCTATCCAAGCTGCACAATAGTGGAAGATGAGCTGGAGCAAGGAGAGCAAATTCTCCGTATGTGTTTATGACCCAGAAGTTATACATGTGGCGTCCCCTGGCATTCACATGACCCCACCAAGCCAGAAGCCAGGCTGAAAGGACATGTGCTCTTGTAAAAATACTATTTCCATAAAAGACAGGAAGGGTAGATACTAAGAGAAATCTGGAGGTTTCTGCTGTCCCAAGCAAGAGGAACAAAGAAAGCTAAACTGAGTGTCTTGACCAGAACAGGTAATCTGTTTTGGCTAGAAGTATGGAGGGTTGTGGTTAGATAACACAGTAGAATGTTGGCTAACAAGAAATCCTGCAATTATCTACAAGAGAAAGCTGAAGGTATTTTCTGAAGGGCTGCATTAAACAGTTAAATTATAACTTAATTTGGCTGTGGGGGGCATAGATAGAGTTTAAACATCAATGACTAAAGTAAAAGTCACTGCAATGTTGAAATTATCACTTTATTTCTCAAAGAAATGGCACACTACAAGACCAGCAAATTGCCTATCAATACTTTCCACACTGGGTTTTCTTCTTACCTATGAAGAGGAGACTGTGACCTTAGTTGAACCTTTAGTTTTATTATTTGACTCTAGGCAAAACCCTTACTTGATTTTAAACATGATGGTACAACTTGGCACCACACAATGGAATTGAAACCAATTGACGGATTTACCTAATAATGTATTAGGCTCCACCCTGAGACATATACTCACAAATTGGATTCTGTGAACATTTTCTGTAAAGGGTCAAATAGTAACTATTTAAGTTTTTATGGATTATATGGTCTTTGTTGCAAATACTCAGCTAGATAACATGGAAGTGAATGGGCATGGATGTTTTTAATAAAACTTTATTTACCAAAGCCATTAGCTGTTTGCTTGGCCCAAGAGCTCTACTTGGCTGACCAGGTATGAATTGTTAATTTACTCTCTTTTTATTGGGGTGGGAGCATGTTTACCTTTTTCCCTTCACCAAAGGTAAATGTGCTTGTGATGCTGCTGTCCTCTTTCACAGACTCAGTCCATGGCAGAATGTTTTCTCTCTTGTTACATGTGCAGCACACACATTCATGAGGCACAAGTAGAGGAGGAATGGCTGCAGGTGGAGGGGGAAGTTAATGGGGACATAACAGAAGACAGATTTGAGCAAAACCATTAAAGGTGCATAGTTTTTACTTATCAATATATCACATCTTTATTTATCACATGTCATATCAGAGAGGAAAGAAACTTTCTAAAGGGCCCAGAACTATCAAGAGAGGAAGTCAAATCAAGATTTCAACTCGAGTGCCTCTTGTTCATTATACAGTGAACCTTCTGAATCCGAGTGGCTTGGGAGATTACTCCCCATGGGGAAAAGATTGTCTCCCTTCTGATATTGGGGACTCTATACTCCTTTGCACCAACCCATCCCATTAGCATTTGGGTCATTTCCAGGAATTGTTTATGATCGTAAACCTAATAAGGAAGGAAATGGTTTCAGTAATTTTTATACAATGTGCCAGAGGGTACACCAGTTGGTTCTAGAAAAGAATAATACCACAATGGATGATGCCTGCAAGCATTTGGAAACTAGGTCAGACTCAGATCAACATCTTCCAAATTTATCAATTTTCTGAAATATCATAATTTCAAATGTTTACCACCAGGCCGAAATAAATTCACGGTTTCCTCCCATTATGCCCCTCTTTCCAAATGGGCAGTAGTGGCTCCCCAAGATATTAAACGATCCCATACTCCATGGCAGCGCCCACCACATTAAAGGCTGGTCTAAAGAGTGGCCTTTAATTAGAGTTTGGAAAGAGCATTTCTGTTTAAATAAAATAAAAGCACAGGTGGTTTAGTGAGTTCACTCTGAATCTAAACTCCCAAATGCTATTTAAAGTGCAAAGTGGTTAAAGGATTTTATTTTTCTGGTCAGCTCTACTCCAGGTAGAAATAACACTCCTACCATTCCTGACAGCATGGGGTGTGGGGTGTTCATGTGCATTTGGCTTTTGGCCAGCTCTGACATGCGCTAGCATTCTCTAACTGGAGAAAGAAGCCTTCCATTAAAATGCCAGGTGGTTTCAGGCATGCTATTGCTCATACCTTAATTATTTTTCATAGATATCTTCAAATTTTTCTTAGACTCATGATGTTCCTTAGTCTCTTCCCACTTTAAAACCCTACCAACACCATTACTACCATTTATGGGACACCATTCTCCCTTGGAATACCTCTTCCTATTGCCTCATGCGTCCCCTCATGTCTCTGGGTTTTTTTGCTTGTTTGTTTGTTTTTGTTTTTTCTATTCTGCATTATCAAGAACTTACTGAAGCAACAGTTATATGTGCAGCATGCATCTGGGTAGGAAATCATTCCAAATTGAAACTAATGACTGACTTGCTGACAATCTCTCATTAGCCTCATCCCTGAATAATTTGGTGTGTGTGTGTGTGTGTGTGTGTGTGTGTGTGTGTGTGTTACTGGGGATCGAATCTAGGAGCATTCAACCTCTGAGCCATACCCCCAGCCCTATATTATTTTAATTCTGAAACAGCTTCACTAAGTTGCTGGGGACCTCTCTAAATTGCTGAGTCTGGTCCCAAACTCGTGATCTTCCTGTCTCAGCCTTCCAAGTAGTAGGATTACATTTGTGCAGAGCCATACCCAGCTTATTCTGGTCTCATTTTTAATGTTGGGTGGGCAGCTAATACATAATGAGTGAAAAACTAGGAAATAACATTCTGTTTTTAAATGCCTTAGAATCAAGTCAAAAGCCATTTGTCTAGGGCAAACATGAACTAAAAAGCACAGGAATTTTAATATCATGTTGCTCATTTTCATAACCAAAGTTAGCCACTTTCTAGCTATGGAAACTTAAAATTGTCTTGGCCTTTCTGTTGCCCCATGCCCTCGTCTGTAAAATGGGAATGATAATATAGTGTCTGTATCCAAGAATGATTCAAGAACTAAAAGAGTTAACCTATATAATCTCATTAGAGCAAAGGCTGACATGTAGTAGGTGTCAGAGCAATGTTTGTAATTATTATTTTGATGTTGTGTTGAGAGTTTGGAAGCCTATTCTATATTAAGTACTTAACACATATAATGTCATTTATTCTCCAGTAAACTTTGAAGGGTTGCATATTTGAGAAAACAGATCTCTGGCATTTTCAGCTCAGAGTTTTACAATAGTAAAATGGAGAATCTTGCCTGACTCCTAAATTCTTAACACAATAACAGAATGAAAAGATTGAAGATTATTTTTCTCATTGAATAAACATACACAAGGAGGTATATCTTCTAAAGCACATAAATCTACAAACATTATCATATATATTTGCATATGAATATACTTCTTAAGTACAATAAATGTTAGCAAAAATTTTTATATTTAAATATACTATATCCTGTAAGGTCATTAAGAATGCTTTATGTCTTTGTACAGATGGTAACTGGGGTTAGAAGCACATTTCAGGAGCATCGATCTTGTATTCAGCATATTCTCATTATCCTTGCCCAGTTATATGATCTTTTTTTTGCAAAATTAAAGATGTAGCTGCTTTAGCGATACTTTTTATGTTTCCTCAGAATTATCTCTAACCTTCCTCAGAATACTCTTAAAGATATGAAGTGTTATGGAGCTTGAGTTTGGGGTTTCTTTGTGGCATTTTATCTTGTTTAACTTCCTTTCTGGGTTATTGATATCTTAGTGCATTTTTACTGCATTATCACTTGTTTTCCCAAAGCACTGTTATTTTCAAAAGCCTTAAAATTATAACAACAGTGAATAATGTATATACAGAATTTGAGTCATCAAAGCTTTTGCAAAAGTTCCAGGACTGGTAAATAGTTGTGTGATTCAAGTTACTAACAACAAGGATTGTTGGTGTTACTATTTACCATATAAATGATATTTCCTTATGACAGTATTAAAATAGAATATATAACTTACTTGGGTTGTAGACTTGGAAATTCTTTAATTCTTGAGGAATTTTGAAGATTTGATGTGAATCACACAATTTCAAATTGGGTATATAAGTTTATGTCTTTAGATTACATTTTAAGATTGGATTTACAACCAATATAAAATAGTTATGTGCAACTTTTGGCCCCTTTGTATTTGTGCTTCCATATTCCTGCCAGTTTAGCCTCCTGGTTCCTCTGCTGTGTTGCTCATTACATTGATTTCACTTGAGTATTACAACATTTAAGGCCAAATGTCCTGTTCATAGGAATGCATTTGGCACTTCTGGCTTCTGGACAAAAATTCTTATAGCAACTACAGACATGGTGATGAATAATAGGCTCCCACTGATTCCACAGGAACTGGGAGGAAGTTCATATGACTTCCTTTTACAATCAATTGTGTACAAAAATGCCTTCCCTGACTACAAGCCCACTGACCACTCTGCACATTTCCTCATGTGTAGCCAGCTCATGCTGGCCTGGTGTGCAACCAAAACAATGAGAATGGAGGAAAGAGAAGGTGCCCAAAGCAAAAGATAATCATCTAAGAGATAAGTTCTGGGCCTTACACTGAAGTTGAGAGAGCAATCAAGCTACATAAATAATAACAGAAAGTCTAATTAGCTATCACTTAAATTGAAAATGTTCTACATGTCAGGCATTATATCCAGTACCTTATTTATTTTCTGCTTTTACCTTACAATAACCTGAATATAAGCAATTTCCTAATTATATAGATCAGGGAATGATTGTATAGTGTTTGGTATTAATTAGTCATTGCACAGTTGGCTAATTTGAAAGAGAAGGTGACTTAGGAAAGGAGGCTATGCATTTAAAAGACAAAAGAGTCAATCATGGTGGCACATGCCTATAATATCAGTAGTTGGAAGGCTGAGACAGGATGATCTCAGGTTTTAGATTAGCCTCATCAACTTACTGAGACTCTCAGGAACCTAGCAAGACTCTGTTTGAAACAACAACAACAACAAAATTGCTGGGTGTGTAGCTCTGAGGTAGAATGCCCTTGATTAAATTTCCAGTACAAAAAAAAAACGTTGGTGGGGGGATAGAAGACTTTGTTTATCAAAGTGTCATACAAAATGGGATGTCAGAATATAATATTAAGTTGCTTTTGAAACTCTAGAATGTATATATTAATAAAAATTTATTTACATTTCTTAAGTATTTTAAAAAAGTAAATCCAAGTGTTCAACTAAGAAATAAGAAAACCAAGCTAGAGAACATAGCCACAGAGAGCAACTTAAAGCAGTTTTTCTTGGAAACCCAAATCCATCCTAGCAGGTTTAATAGACATATAGACCAAGACCCTTTAAGAAGTAGCCAGATGACCACAGTGATACTAAAATGTTCATAGACCAAAAAACTGGACCAAAACAAGTGCATGGAAGCATAAAATGACAACCTTTCTCTGATGTGGGTGCAAATGCAAACTTTGCCATTTCCTGGTTTTGTGATCTTTGCAAGTTACTTAGCATCCAGGATCCTCCATTTTCTTAACTATAAAAGGGGAATAATAGTATCTCTCTCACAAGGTTAATTTAAGAAGCCCTTTATGTTGCTTCAGAAATTAAACTGTAAGTATAAGATGATGAATGTCTTGTTTGCAACTAGAACATGCAGTCACAATCTTGGCGATTCAATGTAATGTGTGACTGAAAAGAAAAGTAGTTTAGGCAAATTTAAGCTGCATTAATAGAAGCAAAGAATCTGGATAACTGGAAGAAATATTTTATTATACTGAGCTGTAGACCACATGAAGTAATCAGATTGATAGAACTTGTATGACATTTTTGGATTACAACCAAATGGGACAAAAGACAGGTGAGAGTGGTTATACATATAAAATTATTGTTTTTAAAACTATGACTATAATATTAATGTGAAATATATGTATTTGCATTCCTTGATTAGAATCCATAAAATACTTTGGGAATTTGTCCAGGCCCTCAAGTCCACTGAGCTCACAGGCTTTTTTGGAGGTTGTCTTGAGTCAGCTCTTTCAACAGCCACTACAGACTAACTGGACTTGTCACGAAATGTGATGAATTTTCACACCTAGGATATGTTATATGAAACTGCCTGATAATTTTGTTTATTGTTATTTATGTTAGAGGTCTATCTTGGAAAATTCAATAACAATCATATGACTATAGGTTGCTTGAACATTCTGTAAAATACTACCCTTATGGTTATATTGTTTCTCTACAAAACACATGATAGTCTAATAATCCTATTTCAATCTGGAGTTCCTAGGTGGGAGCAGTTCCCAGGCCCACAATTCCTCCTGATCCTACTTCCTATAAACTTCTCCAAATCCTGAGCTAAGTATGTGTTCTGTTCCATGGTAAAAGGTGCCAAATTCTTCTGGAGGTCACTTGCAGCATTGAGGCTGGTAACCATGAGAGACAGATGTGGCTTTCCATTTGTTCTCAAGGGTTTCTGATGGTCTTTGTACTCTTCCACTTGATCTTTCCTATTTTAGGAATCCTCTCATTGCAACAATATGAGTGAATCTGGAGAACATTATGTTAAGTAAAATAAGCCAGTCACAGAAAGACGAAGATTGCATGATCTTAATTATGTGCAGAGTCTAAAACAGTTGCTCTCACAGAAGTTGAGCGTAGAATGGTAGTTGCCAATCTGGAGTAATAAATGAAAAGTAGGGGTTAAGGAGATAATGACCAGAAGATACATAATTATAATCAAATAGAAAGGTTGAATTTCAAAAGATATATTGTATGGTAAGGAGACTATAGTTAATTACCATGTTGTATTCTTGAAAAGAAAGAAGAGGGAAAGCTATGTGGTATCACCACAAAATGATAACTATGCAAAGTAATGTATTATTTGTTAATCAATTAGATTTAACCATTCCATAATGTATAATACTTCAAAATATCATCATGTACATTATACAAATCTTCTATGTTATCTGCCAATTAAAAGCTACAAAAAAGTAACCGACTAACTTTTTCTGTGATAGTTTCAAGTGATAAATGAATGAATAACTTTATGTTAATAATATATGTATTTTAGTTTTGTATATAAGAAAAAAATATAGCTACCACACACCAAACTGGGGACTTTATAGACATCATGTAAAAGATGAAAGTAATAAACAAAAGAAGGAAATTTATTTTAAAATACTTTCACAGGGTGAAAATCATAAACACAATACAAACTTTTTCATCTCAATAATTAGATTCTTCTAAGAGTATAGAGGATACAAGGAAGACATAATTCATGAGTTTATAGAACCTGGAAAGCAAAGATATTGATAAATAACCAATCACATAAAGAAAGAAAAAGCATTTATATGGCACAGACATGTAACATCATACAATCAGACATTAATGTCCCAAAATTTTATTTTGAACAAAGTTCATTCAAAAGTTTATTTAATGCATATTTACTGATACAAGGCTGTGTGATCAGCTTACCAAATAGAGAAGAGACAGCTGTGACTTTTAGGCAGAATGTAATACATTACAGAGCATAGATATTTCCTAAAATCTTTTCTTCAAATATACAACCAGGGCTGTAACGCCCCCTGGAGTACCTACCCCAAACCACCAGGTAGCAAGTGTTCCTTTATGTGTATTTAGAGGAATGGCTAGAGAGTGTTGTAATTCATCTCTAGGAAGAAAGGTTAACATCATCTAGGTCTCTGTTAAGTTACATGATTACATCACCCAGGTGTGATGCAAATGCTCTTATGTTCTAATGTGAAGTAGAATTAATTGAAATTTGTTAAGCTCACTAAATATTTCTCTTTCTTTTAAAATTGTCTTTCCTTTATTAATGCAGATGTCAACAGAAGCAGTGTAAGATTATAGAAAGGCATTGCCAGGACAAGATGGGTCTGAATCTTGCCTCTGTTGTCCCTTGCCCTTCAGTGTTGTGAATATGAAAGGCCCTGACAAATCCTCAGATGCATCATCTAGGAAATGGTGAAGTCATTCCTCCTGTGCCAGTATATTCTGAGTTTTATGAAACACTGAACACAGGACTTGAATTAGCCTCATCCCCATCCAAAGTAGGGCAAAATGAAAATCACAAGTTACCTGGATGGGAAACACAAATCAATTCTCTCTGACTGACTTACTAAAATACCTTTATTTTTTGAAAAGCACTTACTGTATCATCTTATTGTTAAAGCACCAGTGATGTGGAGAAAATAGATATGCCTTCAGATAATAACAGCAATATAGTCATCATAGGACTAGAAGAATGAAAATAGGTTAAAAAAAAAAAAAAAGCTGTAATAGATGGAAAGAGAAAGCACCAAGGCGGTATCAAGGAGAAAACAGTTTCAGCTAGTAGAAAAGGAAACAGCCTTGGTTTCAGTTTATGTTTGAAAACATCAGGGCTTTGTAGAAATGAGGAACTTGCCACTCTAGCCTTTGTATTATTGTTTGTTTATTAATTGATTGATTGATTGATTGATAGTACTGGAGATTGGTCACCCCTGGGACCAATCAATTGGGTAGATTGGTCAGTATCTCTGAACAACACCCTCAGCTGTATTTTTTACAAGGTTTTGTAAAGATGTTAAAGGCCTTACTAAGTTCCTGAGGTTGGCTTGAAGCCAACCTTGAAGCCAGCTTGAAGCTGATACTCCCGTCTCAGCCTCCTAAGTACTAGGATTACTAGCATGTACCACTAGCATGCCCAACTATTTTTGGTTTATTAATAATAACAAAAATATAATTTATTGAGTTATTATTATGCATTCCAAGTGTTTTATAGGATTACTATTTTAATCCTTACAAGTCTTATGAAACTTTCATTCAAATTAATTTGCTAGGAAAGCTTTATACAGAGGAGAGATTTTCTTGGATACATACTTGCTTGGACTAGAAAGTTACATGCAAATACTCAAATGTCTTTGCTAACAAGGATAGAAAAAAATCAAATAAAATATATTGGCAGATATTTGGTTACAGTTTCCAAATTCTATCTGGATGCAGTTAGCATGATTTTTGTACTAGAGTAAATGGTTTCCACATTTGCTCATATATGTATAATTTATCTAGATGGGTGTCAGAATTTTTATATACCTTTCTCAAAGCTGGCTTTTCCCAATAAGACAACAACTAATGATAAAATCTTTGGTCATGTTGAAACTTTCCATGCGGTAAGGATTAGTATCTGGCAAGTAACAGTGTCATAGTAATGTCACTTTTAGGCGCTGTCATTGCTCATGAGTGCAGTGATTGTCTTGTGTGGTTCAATATGCAATGTAAATTAACAACTGCTGCAAAAAAAATGTGTATCTTGAAACATGACTTTATAATGGACTGAAATATAAATATGCACAATTACAATGTGAAGACCACATCTCTGCCAGAAAACAATGTTACAGAACCATTATGCCATGAAAAAAACTATATATTTATAATTCATAAGAATCATAAAATAAAGTGAATCAAACTCAGATATTACTGAATTTATTTAGTATTCATGTTTTAAATATTATATAACAAGAATGTATACTTTTATAATGTTTAATCATACTATCTCATTAGCATTTTTGTATTTGTACAATTTTTAAATCAGACATGAATATATATATGTGCAATATGTGTCTGTGTATTCATATATATATAATCTTATTAGTTGCTTATAAGAATCTTATAATGTCAATATAAATACATTTAGTATCATTATTATCATTATCCGCTTTTTCTCAGATTAAAACAAACAAACTACAGTTCAGAAAGGATGAGAGGCTTCACAGGACCAACACCACAAATGAATGAAGTTCGGATTATTATGGCCCAGTTGCTTGTCAGCTACATGGGAAAATCAGACATGGAATTTCTCATTTTATAGCAGTATGTGTTCTTCAAGAAGAAGACACTCTTTGCAATGATAAATGTGTGCATTTTAGAATGAAGCCTACCAGAGCTTATACCATGGGTCTGTTTCTACATGTGGCAACTACGATAAAGCCAGATGCCTTAGGGAGGACAAGCACTAACTTTTCTTCCCTTTTGAGGTAAAATAAATGATATTTTTTCTCTTGTGGAAGGAGAAGTAATAATAATATCAAAAAGAACAGCAGAGTCATGGACAATGGCAAATGTTCTTTCTCTCAACAGTGAGGATGCACGAGGTCAGTTTTCTTGGATTACTTTTAAGCATATCACTGTATCATACAGCACATTCATAACAAAGCTGGGAAGCATCTGTCCTACTTCATTACCCACATGCCTTCTTTCTATTACAAAACCAACCACATGTTTTACTGGAGAGGAAAAACTTTTAGAAAAAGTCTATGGTTTTACTTTCTACTTTGTGAGACATTATTTATGAAAACAGTACTAGCTGAAAAGCCACAAAACACGTACTTTTCTAATTCTATTTACAAATGTGTAGAGAAAAAAATGCTTTCCTTTCAAGGGAAAGGCTGAAAAATACACACAGAGGCAATTTTCCTACTGTGTGAGTTTTCATAAAGCAAATAGGATAATTGACATTTGATTAATAAGAAAGCATTATTTGCATTACACAGACTATTACCAGTTGCAGTACAATCAAGTTCTGGACCAATGGAATGTGGGGAGTAATAATTTTGATTTCCTGTGAGGAAAATATAGGAACACAGGGGTATTTTTAGTTCACTCTTCTGAGAGCATCTTCTTTCCATTTGAATTTTTTAATTTCTTTTAAGTTTCGATGCACTTTCACATTTGTTTTATCATTTGGTGATTGCAAACAATGCCACAATCAAAATTACAAGGTCAGCAGAGAAATAAAATTCAGAAGATTAAAGGACAAAGGGAAGAATTTAATTGATTTATTAGATGGATTTTGCAAAATTGAATTATTATATTATTATAACAAAACAGCTGAGGCTATAACAAATGCCTTTGTTATTAAGAATTTGAAATTCTCAAGTAATTTCCACTTATTTGCCCTGCAAATGTATGTTTTTCTCATGTAATTTTGATTATAAAAGTAGCTTTGTGACATAAAATAATGCAAGTTGTGCAATATGCATCATATATAGTTTCTTATGTATAGCTCATTTATCTTAAAGGTATTTGTTCAATTTTCCCTGAATATGTTATTTTAGAATCATATAAAATATAAGAATATCTAGATGAGGGATTCTACTTGTATCATATATAATGAGTCTCATGTAGACTTTCAATGTACTACACTATATACATATTAGTAGGCCCCTCCCATATGATTTATTCTTCATTGGTTTTTCAACATCCTTAAGAAAAGTGTCTTAGACTAAGTTTCTAAAATTGCTCCCCAAATCTCAGGTTTCACATTCACCCATTATCTGCATATAATATGGGTATATATGGATATACATATGTATATGTGTACATGTGTGAGCATGTATAGTCACACTTTGCTTAACAATGGGGATATATTCTGAGTAATATTTCCCTTAAGAGATTTCATCATTGTGTGAATATCATACAATATACTTACACAAACCTAGATGTTCTGAGAATCAAATTGTAGCATTCTGTCTTCCCTCACCATTACCACTGCATGTCAGCACACTTTCAATTCCTTCACCTTATTTTCCTTAATCTTACTCCTCCTGAAATTAATTATTCTGTATTTCAACAACCTATTGGTATGTAACTAACACCCCATAACATACACTTAAAACAACAGAGGTATATAGTTTATCATGATTATGTAGATTAGCTAGAGCTCAGCCATACCATTCTTGTGTTCCAGGTAGCACTGATCCAAATCACTTTCACAGCTGCATTCAAGGGAAAGGTTGGGTGAAGGTTGAATCATACATAAACAGCTCACTGGTCACCTTTCAGTTGCAGCTGTTTGCTTTTGAGATGTTTATCCTTCCTATGGCCGTGTGTTTTAGTTCACTATCCATCACTGTGAGCAAAACACCTGACAACCACAACTGGGAGGAAGAAAGGTTTATTGGGGCTCACAGCTTCAGAGCTTTCAATCCATGGTTGTCTGGCACCTTAGACCTATATACTCTCCAAGGCCATGACCCACTTCCAGCCACGACATTTCTCTGAACTAGGCTGCATAGCACAACACATGAGCACTGAGGGACATTTTAAATCCAACTGTAACACCATTCTTCCTCCCCGAGTCTCAACTTGGTTCCAGTCTAAAACATGACAACTGAGTTTCCAGAGAGCAAAAATGAACACTTTCAAGTCGTTCGTAGGCTAGTCCCGGTGCTAGTACAACTACACTTTGATGTAATGCTACTGTTCAAAGTAAGTCAAGGGACTAGTTCATCTAGCAAGGTAAATAGACTCCATTTCATGATAGAAGGGTGTCATGCAACTATGGATAAAGAAAGGGATAGTTGATAGGCATCTTTAAAGGACCCTCCAACACTTCCCTAGCTATTTGTGTTAGTTTGCCAGGCTGCCATAACAAGGTACCACCTATGGGTAGCTTAAAAACACAGATTTATTGTCTTATTTCTCAAGGCTGGAAATCCAGATCAAGTTGTTGGTAGAGTTGATTCTTTCTGAGAGTCGTGAGAAAGAACTTTCCCATGATTTTTTTCTGATAATTTTCTGAAGCCATTAATATTCTTTGGCTTGTAGAAGCATCACTTTGATCTTTACAATCATTGCCATATAGTGGTCTCTCCACATTTGTGTCTACCTCCTGATTTCTCCCTTTACGAAGGATACAGATCATGTTGAATTAGGGCCCATCCTAATGACTTTGTGGTAACTGGATTACCTCTGCAAAGACTCTATCTTCAAATTAGGTCTCAGTCTGAGGCAATGGGATTTAGGGTTTGAACATAAATTTTAGTAGTTCATGATTCAATGCATAACTGTAATTACTTAGTTTATTATACTTTATGCTTTGTTTTTTCTGTTAATCTCTCCCACCATGGCACTTCATGCTATCATAACTTTATTTTTTGTTTATTTATTGATGTAACTCAAGTTCCTAGAATAGTACTTGACATAGATCAAACATTCAATACAGATATGTTGAAAGAAAAAAATTAATAATGGATATCAAAATTTTAGTATATTGTCTGGTACATAAAAAGTGCTAACAATATTAGCTTTTATCATTTAAATACATATATTGATCCTAAGAGGGCCTCTTGGATTGTTTTTTTTTCCCAAAAATATTCAAGAGCAATTTTTATTACTGTGAAATTATTAAACATGCCAGAATGTGCACATGTGCATAAATGGATTTTTTTCAAAGTGGATTCATTAGGAAAAATGTTTGCTTATTCCAAATCGTATTATACAGTTGAACATAGAGTAACCTTCAGAATTTTTTTATAAATATACTTACAAATGTCTACTTGCCACTTAGATTGACCACTCACTGATTTATCAAAACTATTCAAACTAACTTTTTTTAACCTATATTCAAATGAGTCCATAAAATATAGAGTGATGATATTTCTAATATTAATATGTCTTATATATAACCTCAAAAGATGAGTTTGTTTTATGTCTTTATCTTATCTATTTATCTTAGGAATAAGACCACAGTGGGGAGAAAGAAAATGTTCACTAATAGAGTTTGTAAGTTCCTATGTATATCTTACAGTTCTCATCCTTCTTCCTTTCAATGATAAAATTGCAATAGGTTGGGAATGGTGGCACACACTTATAATTCCAGTAGTGGGGAAACTGAGACAGGAGGATCACAGGTTCATGGCCAGCCTCAGAAACTTGGTGGGGCCCTCTGCAAGTTAGTGAGGCTCTGTTTCGAAAAAAAGAAATAAAATACATTGGAGCTGATAGTGTAGCTCAGAAGTAGAATGGACCTGGGTTTCATCCTCAGTAACACACACACACACACACACACACACTGCAATAGAAATTTCCTAAAATATCAAATTTACAAATTAAAATATGGAAGAAATGTTGTCTTCCTGTTATTATACATAAAAAGCATTCTAAGGTGAGGTATTTTCACTTTAGTAATATTTAGGTCAGTGACCTACACAGTAGAAGTACAAGTAAAATTCCTCCAGATTAACACCATATGCTACCATTCAGAACCATGAAGGCCGGTGGTGAATTTTCAGTAGAGATTAATGTTGATCTCTGTGAAAGAAAGGTGAGCAAACCTCCTATAGGCCACTTCGTCCAAGAGGCCTTCATCGGTTCTGCCTTCAATCCAGGCATTCAAGGTCTCCAGAGATTGCCAAGTCATAGGGGTGTGCAGAATAAGTTAAAGTTAAAATATTGTCCAAAAGAGACCATATGTTTGAGCAGACTGCATCTGCTTTGACGGGGGAATGTAAGTGTTAAGACAAATCATGTCCAAATTGTCAGAAAATTGAAATAGGGCCGGAAGGAAGATGGAAATTGTAGTCAAGGGGGTCAGGAAGCTTAAGAGATATCCTCTTGAAATTATCAGTCATATACTGAGGGCTCCCAAACCCTTAATTATTGTATTTACCACACTGACAGATAGAGGCAAAAATCTTAAACATAAGAATATGAGTGCTACTTTTCTCATAAGCATATAATATTTTAAAAGTTAAATAAGGCCTAATATTTATAACCACCTCATGATATCCTAGAATGTTTAGATGTAGAATATTATTATCAAACAACAAGGATTATTCTATATTAGTAAAAATATTTGTATTTACTTAACCTCAATTTTGTGTCAAGCAATAAATAAAACAGAAAAAGATTTCTGCTTTTAGAAAATACACATTCTTTTTGGAGATAGAAAACAATACAATATGGTCAAACCATGGAGAATGTTAGAATATGAATGGTACTAGAGAGAAAAAGCAATGGAATATGGATTGCTAGTGACTGCATGTAGGTTTGTGGAAAAGGCATCAAGAAGGTGAGGAAGTGAAGGTATGACCCATATGAATGTCGGGAAAAGCTTGTTCTGAAAAGAGAAAAGAAAGCAAAGAGGATATTGCAGTAGTTAAGGAGATAGGTGTTTGTATTTTAGGAAAGAGTGATAGCAATAGAAATGTTGATAAAAATTCTCATATGATTTGTGGACAAATTAAATTTAAGTTTTTTTTTTTAAAGGAGAGGCAATAATAAATTCAACTTTTGATCCATTGTTTAATCACTAATATTATAACATTACCAAAATGTTAGTATACTGTCTGGTCCATGACAAATGCTAAAAATATTAGCTCTTATCACTTTAATACATGTATTTATATAAGAAGACCTCTTGGCTGTTCTAAAACATTCAGGAGCAAACTTTATTACCATGAAATTATTAAACATGCTACAATGTGCAAATATGTATAAATGGATTGAGATGAAGAAGAGCTGGAACAAATCCAGTGTGTGAAAAAAAAAAACCTATAAATTCAATTTTTCCTGTTAGATTTCAAGTACCCACTAAGTATTCACGTTAAGAAATTCCAATAAGCAATTGGAAGTATAAGTTCGCAGCTCAAGAGAAAATTATTGGATAGACAGATGGTACATAGGTAAACAGGAAGATAGAGATATAAATACATAGATAAATAGATGGTACATGGACTGGTAGGCAGATGTAGAAAGATAGAGACAGATAAATGATATTGAAGACATGAAACTGGAGAAACTGGATACAGTTACCATGATGTGTGTGCAAAATATATAGCAGGTACATTCAAGTTTCAATCCCTGAGGAACACATGGCCAGAAATCTAGAAGAAACACCAAATATGTGAGGTCTGGAATCCAGTGAAGAAATAGAATTATTCTGTATCAAGTACTTCTTATATAACAAGTAAGATAACTACTACAATCTAAATTCCAGTTCAGTAGATGACTTGGTGAAGAATAGTTTAGAGGAATGGTGGAAACATGGATCTGTATAGAATGGTATCAAGGGAAATTGCAAGGGGCAAATTTGAAATATCAGTATAGTTAACCCTCTTAGGAAATTTTGCCAGAAAAGAAAGAAAAAATGATGCACTAACTAGACTGATGAGTAAATGAAATAAATATATTTATTTTATTTTTCTTTTGATAGTGGAGATTGAAAACAGGGGCATTCTACCTGTGAGTTATATCACTAAAATAGTATTTCACTAGGCTGCTGAGACTGTAAACTGTTGAGGCTGGTCTTGAACCTGTGATCATCCTGTCTCAGTCTCCCAAGTACTGGGATTAGAGGCATTCACCACCATGCCCAGATAAGAAATACATTTCTTTTTTTTTT
>PVLC010010240.1:0-51188 GCA_004027655.1 Graphiurus murinus | reverse complement strand
GCCAAGTGAAAATAACTGAGCACAAAAGTAAAGAGTAAATGATTCTATGTAGATGATAATGTGAAAAATAAACATCTGGGGAATGGTGAAGAGATCAGTAGTTAACCATGGTTGAGAGAAGTTGACAACAAAGGGCAGGCATTTGAGGGGATGATATAACTGTCCTGGTGTGTGTGTGTGTGTGTGTGTGTGTGTGTGTTTCATTTGTGACTCTGCGTTTGTCAAAACTCACAAAACTATAAATCCAAAAGAGTGGACCCTATTACATATAAATCACAAAATAAAAATTGAAAACCTGAATACTAAATTTTGAAACACCTACTACTTCTCCATGACTCAGCTCTAAGAACGCTTGCAACTAGGCATTAGCCCCAGGCTGAGACTGAAGAATTATTCTCTTGAAATGTAAAAGGACTGAGTGGAGAATGAGGGAAGATCTGCATTCATTGACATTTGGGAAAAATATCCTGAAACAGCTGGACCTCTGCTGCTAAAATAGCATGAAGCCCTCGTAAATATGTCTTGCCTGCACATACACATTCCAAACAGCTTTTTAGGATAAACTGACATCCAAGAATCCATATACATTTGAGAAAAGTTCCTAACATGAAAGACAGAAACCAATACAAACACAGAAAGGAATAAAACTCAGTAAAAATGAGGCAATGTAGCTGGGTATGGTGGTGCATGTCTGGAATCCAAGTATTTGAGAGGCTGATTTAGGAGGACTGCAGGCTTGAGGCCAGCCTCAGCACCTTAGTGAGATCCTCAACAACTCAATAAGACCCTGCCTCAAAAAAATAAAAAAGGGCTGGGAGTGTAGCTTAGATGTAGAATGTCCCTGGGTTCGATCCCCAGCACCATAAACAAAAAAGAAAAAAAGAAGAGAGAGAGAGCGAGAGAGCGAGAGAGCGAGAGAGCGAGAGAGCGAGAGAGAGAGAGAGAGACCATGTAAAAATTTGTAGAAAATTTTAAAACATTAATTTAGTATCCTCAAAGACCTAAGAAGAGATATTGACTCCATTTAAAAACTACAATGAAGCCGGGCGTGGTGGCGCACCCTTGTAATCCCAGCATTCGGGAGGCTGAGACCAGAGGATCCGGGTTCGTGGCCAGCCTCAGCTACCTAGTGAGGCACTTCGCAACTTAGTGAGACTCGGTTTCAAAATAAAGAATAAAAAATAGGGTTGGGAATATAGCTCAGAGGTAGAATGCCCCTGAGTTCAATCCCCAGTACCACAAAAAAAAAAAAAACTACAATGAAAAGAACACAGAAAGTAACTGGAAATTACATACAGAGTAGACAAAATAAAAATTATTATAAGGGGTAGAAGATAAATTAAGGAATATCTTCCTGAAAGTAGAACTGAAGAGAAAGAGACAGAAAACAAGAAAGAAAAATTCTTGAGAGTTACATGATCAATTCAAAATTCCACATCCAAAAATGGAATAAGACAGAAGAAAGAAAGATGTACCCAATACAAAATACAAAATAAATACTACAATTGAAATTATGAGACCATGAAAATGAATAAATAACAAAAGACCTAGCCAAAATGTCAGCATGTTTTTTTTTGTACTGGGCATTGAACTCAAAGGTGTTCTACCTCTGAGCTACTCCCCCAGACCTATTTTATTGTTTACTTTGAAACAGAGTCTCACTAAGTTGTGGAGAGCCTTGTATTGCTGAGGCTAGCAGCAAACCTGTGATCCTCCTGTCTCAGCTTCCCAAGTACTGCCATTATAAGCATGTGTCACCACGTCCGGCAGTATGAATTTTTTTTTTAAATATCAGAGATAAGTAAATAAATTACATCCAAAAAACTTCCAGGGAGAAAAGGCTGGTTGTATTCAAAGAATCAGAATGGGGCTAGGAGTATAGCTCAGTGGCAGAGCACTTGCCTAGCATGTGCAAGACCCTGGGTTCAATCCCTAGAACAGCCCCCCCCCCAAAAAAAAGAAAGAAAGAAAGTACAGAAATAAATGGGCGTGGTGGCACATGCCTGTAATCCCAGTACTTGGGGGCTGAAACAAGAGGATTGCATGTTCGAAGACAGCCTTAGCAAGTAGTGAGACTCTCATCAACCTAGTTTTATAATCTTGTTTTATAATCTGGTGTAGCTTGAAGGTAGAATGCCTCTGGGCTCAATCCCTAGTACCACATACACAAAAAAACGAATCAGAATGACATTTTATTTCTTATGAAGACATTGGAAGTCAGAAGACAATGGAATAATACCTTCTGAATTGTGAAGAAAACATAGGATTCATGTCCAGTTAATCTATCAAAAATATAAAGGTGATATGAATACAGTTTTAGACAGTTGAGGTTTTAAAAATCTTACCAATTTCCATGTATTATTTCCCAGAAAGCTACTGGATGACCTTTTGCAGAAAAGCAGGAGAGTAAATAAGTAAAGCAAAGTAAATCTAAGAACCAACAGATCTAATTCAGAAATGAAGCAAAAGAGTCTCAGGATGTCATCTCTGCAACAGGCCAGATCAAGCCATCCAGACTGGGACAAGATAGAATGGTAGAGTAAATATGTCTTCAGGTACACACAAATTGGAATCAATAAAGTAGGAAATGGTATAAAAAGTAGGATCGTGAGTTTTAGAGAGCTTGTTTTGAAAAGCTTGAGAAGAATTAAGAACATTAAGAAAACTAGCAAATAAAATGAAGCCAATGCCAACTCCAAGAAAAACATAAAGTCTCATGTCAAAAGAAGCTACAATTCTAGAACAAGATTTTGCTCAGTAATGAATAATACTTTCACAGCCATAAAACTATAATACTGATTAATGTTTTTGCCAAAATTTGTAAGTGTACTGAGAGGGTACAGGAAGATGCTGAGGAGTGGGGTGATTTCATAAGAGTTCACTGTTCGTTTCTAAGACTCAATGGATAGTGTCTAAACCCAAACAAATTAGCAGTTAAAATTGTATTAATAGTTATCAGAAGAAATAATTAAAAGAAGTAAAGATATTGCTTCTGAGAAACCCAACTGAGGGATGGGGCAAGAGAGTGCTGTTTTTTAGTGCTGTCTTGATTAAAACAAACAAAAAACCTCCAGGCATGTTCACTTTGATAAAAATATAATTAAATGTCAGTCAGAGTAGAAGTCTGCATAATATTTTTGAAGAAAAAGGAAGCTGTTTTCTGTTTTTCAAATCTACTTAGGCAGAGCGAGCCCTGTTAGTGCTTAGAAAGAAAAGAAGCACGGTGTGATTCTCAAGTTTCAAACCATCTTATATAGCAATGTTTTCTTTAAAGGAATCAAAGAGAAAAGAACTCCTATATTTTACAGTTTTCTCTTAACTCTATTTTTGTGGTCTTTTTCAATAGAATTTTTTCTCTGCCAACATAAAGAGTTACCCAGTACTTTAATGCCTATAATAGTTGGCGGCCCTAGACAGCAGGCTTGTCTATGTAAGAATATTTGTCCCGACATTATGAAACAGAAATAAGTAAATGCCACCACACACAGGAAAATATGGAATCAGATTTTAGTGAAGTCAGCTCTTAGACTCTCCAAGAAAGAATTCAGCCTCCTAAAAAGGTCCCGGAATGACATCCCTGAGGCCGAAGTCCTTTGCCGAGGTCCATGAAGCTCCAATACTGAAATGCTTTATACAAATTCTTGGTCAAGTGATGAATTTTATAGGATCTACAGTAATTTCTCAAGGAACTCCAAGGCTGGCTTAAAATATCTCAGCCTCAGGACAGTAACTGATGAAATAATAACATAATTCTAAAGACCTCCCCGAACCTTGCAGGCTCACCCGTCCTGACTCGTGTGACCTTTGCTGGCTCAGCCATATTTGGCACATTCAGTACACGAGGACAGAGGACATTAAGTATGATGTTTGGTAACGTAAGCCAGGTGAGGGGAAATCACATGAACTTTTACCTGTAAAAAGTATACACATGGATTTTTTTAAAGAACCAAAGACTATTAATTTGTTTTTGACATCCATTGTGATTCCTCATATACATGGCCTATGTATTCTATTTTCTTTTTTTTTTTTTTTTTTTTTTGCGGTACTGGGGATTGAACTCAGAGGCATTCTACCTCTGAGCTATACCCCCAGCCCTATTTTTTATTCTTTATTTTGAAACCGGGTCTCACTAAGTTGCGGAGTGCCTCACTAGGTAGCTGAGGCTGGCCGCGAACCCGGATCCTCCGGTCTCAGCCTCCCGAATGCTGGGATTACAAGCGTGCGCCACCACGCCCGGCTTATGTATTCTATTTTCTTCAAATTTTTTCTGAATTCTACCTTTCTTTTTTCTGGTTTTCTGAATTATTTTTTTTTCCTTCCATTGTTAACTTTTATGCTGATTCAAAGGATGTGTGTGTGTGTGTGTGTGTGTGTGTGTGTGTGTGTGTGTGTGTTACTAGGGACTGAATCCAGCTGCATTCCACCTCTGAGCTAAAACTCCAGTCTGATGGCCATCAGGAGGACTTACTGCAGGGAGGGGAGCCAGCTGCGTCCTCCAGTGGCCGAGGAGCCAGTGCACAGAAGCCAGGCCCTCTGTCCAAAGCAGGTTTCTTCTGCAGGTCACCCCGCAGAGACCTTCTGAGCACAGCTCTGCAGGCTACGACTCTTCTGACCACTTCCTGCCTCCTTCCCGGCTGCCAGACCTGCATCACAGGCCGACACCTCTCCCTGTATTCCTGCAACCTCTCCACTTACCTTTCGTAAGTATTTTCCCTCCAAATCCCCCCCCCCCTCTCTCTTTCTTTTGTACTAGGTATTGAACCCAGGGGCATTCTACCTCTGAGCTACACCCCCAGCCCTTTTTATTTTTTCGTTTTGAAACAGGGTCTCAAAACAAAAAATAAAAGTAAGTTGCTGCGGTTGGCCTGGCACCTGGGATCTTCCTGCCTCAGGGGCCTCCCAAGCACTGGGGTTACAGGCGTGTGTCCCCTGCCAGGCTCCCCCAAATCCCTCGCACTTCTAAGCTATCTGCATGTCTGCTTCCTCCCATGCCCACCCCCAGTTTACATTCGCTATTTGTCTGATTTTTAACTCTATGGTGTGCATTGTTAACTTCACAAATTAGACGTTGCTATTTTATATTATAAATATAAACTAGATTTAGTAAAATATTTATCATTTCATTTATATTTTTTTTTCTTATGACTCAGATCTTTCAAAGATTTTTTTCCCTTCTACTTGAAAAACACTTTGGAAATTCCATCTCTGAGAGCTGTGAGTAAATCCTCTTAGTTTTATCAGACGGGAAATGTTTCCTTGTGTTTGTTCTACCTCTGATCTCTACCCCCAGTCCTATTTTATTTTTTATTTTGAAACAGGGTCTCACTAAGTTACTGAGGGCCTTGCTAAGTTGCTGAGGCTGGCCTTGAACCTGTGATCCTCCTATCTCAGCCTCCCAAGTACTGCCGGCTAAAGACTAATATTCTGCCATGTTCAGGCTCCACGATTGCTGCTAAGAACTAACTCACTTTTTCATCTACTCGCCCCTCCTTCTTGAGTAAGCTGCCTCTTTTATCCCCTCCGGCTTCTCCTAACTACTTTTCCTCTGTGTTCTCCAGTTCAGTAAGATGAGCCTACTTGTGGCTGCTTTTTATTTATCTAGCTCCACACATATCGGTCTTCTGAATTAAAGACCTGATTTCAACAATCCTGGAAAGTTCTCAGGTACTTCATCTCTCCATCCCGTGCTTTTATCTGTTTCTCCAGCCTACACGCCTTCTAATTCTCTCTCCATTACATTTTCCATTTAATTTTTTTTTTAATTTCTAGGATTTCAGTTTTGTTGTTTCTTAAATCTGCTTTACTTTTTTAAAAGTTCTCTTTCAAGCCGGGCGTGGTGGCGCACGCTTGTAATCTCAGTACTTGGGAGGCTGAGACTGGAGGATCCAGGTTCGAGGCCAGCCTCAGCTACCTAGTGAGGCACTCCGCAACTTAGTGAGACCCTGTTTCAAAATAAAGAATAAAAACAGGGCTGAGGGTATAGCTCAGAGGTAGAATGCCCCTGAGTTCCACCAAAAAAAAAAAAAAAAAAAAAAGAAAGTTCTCTTTCATGTCTTTAGTTACGAAGCCCATAATGATGCTTCAGTCAACCATAGACCTCAGATGATGGTGGTCACAGAAGATTATAATGGAGCAGCAATATTCCTCTCATCTATCATTCTTTCTGTGCCTTTTCTTTAAAAAAAAAAAAAAAGTAACAGTCATTTGTTACCGTTATCAAATATCATGCACCATGCATAGCTGCATGTGCTCTACTTTTATACAACTACAAGTACAGCAGTCTTGCTTCTGCCCCATCGCCACAGACACGTGAGCCACACGTTGCCCTGTAGCAGCTGTGACAGCGTGCTAGGACCATCGTCTTGTAATCGCCTGGAGTATTCAGCACAGTCACATGCTGTATAGGTTTGTAGCCTACACCAGCAGGCTAGACCGTTAGGCCATAGTTTAGGTATGTTCTGTGATATTCATCCAATGAAATTGCCTAATGACACATTTTTCAAAAGGCATTCCATGGTTAAGTGAGGCGTCATGGATAAAATCTAGTTATTTTATTTATTACCTCCAGTATTTCTTTGTGGATCCAGTTCTGTGCTTTTCCTGCTAATTTTTACTCATACTGGCTTGTCTTTGCATGCACTTGTTTTGTTTTGCTGCTTTGTAAGGATTTGTGGTTGTGAGAATTCTCACACAAATAGTGCATGTTCAAAGGCTAAATCCCTTGTCATGACTGGTTACCTTGAAATACTGAGGGAGACACCTTTTAAATCCTTCCCAAAATTGAAGCTGAGACAGTCTTTCCTTCTGCCTGGGTCTTCTGGGATTTTTTTCCTTTTGCTCATCCTTTTTCTTAAATTTAGCTCTTCCTAAAACTCTTGGGAAAACTCTAAGAATGAAGCTCTCTGAATGTTCCCAGAGGGAGCAACTGCTTTGGGTGTGCCCTGCTCATGGGGGGCTGGCTTTCTTACTTTGTCCCTGACTCCACTGATTTTCCTGACTTCCCATTTGTATGACTTTTAAAAATAGGTATTATGTCTCCTGGTATTTTTAGATGATCTGTTGTTGTAGGATTTTGACATATCTTGTCTGCCATATTACTCTACATATTTTTGACACTCTAATTAGTTTTATACATATGCCCATGTGGCAGAGTGGGAAGTTGAATTCAAATATCATAAGCTAGTCATATTATTCTAGCTTGAGTATTGCTAGCATTTGTATTAATTTTTTACATGACTTAGGTTTAGATTAGCACCTTAAGCCAGGCTCATTGTCCACCTTAATCAGCAGTGTCTCAAACATGATTCCATGTCTCAGAGGACGTTTTCTGGGCTGGCCTGGGATGTCAGGTGTCTGCCCTCAGTCTGGCCGTGTTGGCCCTGGGGAGAGTCCTGCAGTGTGGCTGTCACCAGTTGGCTTCTGCAGATGCTGGGACAGGGTTTGGAATGCAAACACCCAAGGAAGGAAGGAGTAGGAACAGGGCTGGCCAGAGGGAGAGGCAGAAGAGTCAGCAGCCAACACCACGCCTCAGTGGCCCTCAGGACTGGCCCTCTCTGGGCCTTCAGAGCTACCTGCGAGCCGCCCTGGGCAGGACACCCTGGTGGGTGCTCCACAGCCCAGCCGCACCTGCAGTGGCTCCGAGCACTCTTACAGCTGGCGCCACGTCCCCCCGAGTGAGGGTCTGCGGTGTGTATTCCGGGCCCACCAGAGCAGGGACTCAGATCCTGGTTCCTGCAGACACCTCCTAGAACTTGTCTCCAAGGGTTGTTAGGAAGAAAACATGAATTAGAAGAATGCAAAGTCTGATACGTCAGAAGGACTTCACAGACGTCGCTCCAGCGGCACCTTCTCCGTTGATTGCTGCCACATTGTTAGCTTTACCCGGTTTCTCCCGCAGCCAGGCAGTGCGCAGGGGTGAGCTGTGTGGTGCCACTTGCCCCACCCGCAGGCCCTCCGCATGGCCCTCCCCCTGGCCCTGGGGAAGCGTACTGTAGGATCGTGCAAGACACAGGCGAGTTAGAAGTTGTCAGAATGTGTGTGTGGAGGGGGCGGGGCGTTAGACAGGGCAGACCTGAGGCCCAGTCATGAGGAAAGACCCAGGACAAACAGACCCAGACATGAAGATGACAGTTGGCACCTGCTCAGGGTCACAAGGACAAGAAGGGAGGCAGGCCAGTCTGAGACACGCTCCTGGAGAGCCTTACAGCAGTTAAAAGCATGCAGCAAGCCAGGAATAGTGGTGCACGCCTGTCATCCCAGCACTTGGGAGGCTGAGACAGGAGGAGGATCCCAGGTTCAAGGACAGCCTCATCAACTTAGTGAGACTTTCAGCAACCTAGCAAGGCTCTGTTTCCAAATAAAAAGAAGAAGAAGAAGAAGAAGAAGAAGAAGAAGAAGAAGAAGAAGAAGAAGAAGAAGAAGAAGAAGAAGAAGAAGAAGAAGAAGAAGAAAAGGGCCGGGGTGTAGTTTGAAGGTAGAACATTCCTGGGTTCAATCACCACTACAAAAAAAAAGTGTGGAGTAATTGGTGTTTTACTTTGGCAACTTGGGCTTCCCCTTCAGCTTCGTTTAGGTCTTATCTTTTGTGACCTCCAAGGAGAGGTAGGCTTGTTAAAGTAGGATCTGATCTCCCATAAGGGACATAGCAGCCATTTCATCCAGAAACTTTTGGTGCCTGGTACCATGGTGATTTTATCTCCTCTGGGTGAAGACAGAGCTTGAGAAGCAGACAGAAGGATGCACTAAATCCACTCTGGGATGTCTCACCAGCTTCCTCTTCCTCTAGGCCAGACCCTCTGGGATTAGATCGCAGCCACCTATGACTCAGCACTTGACAGTTCCTCAACGCCAACCTGCAAGCCTCAGAGAGAGACTGTCACCAAACAGTGTCACCTGCGAGGTGTGAGGGTGGCTTCTAATTCTAATTCCCTCGCAATAAATATTTACTAAGCTCATGTCAAGACACAATACTACATACCTGAGCTCCAAATTTAAAGAGCATTCAGTGCCTGCTGTAGGAACCCAAAGAAAAGGAGTCTGCCTCTCCAGCTGCAGGAGAGAGCCGGAGATGTGGAGGCGGCCCTGACGAGGACTGGCAGTGAGCGGGTGGAGCACCCTCTCCGCCCCGCCCTCCGCTGGCCCTCCTTCTACCACAGCAAGACTTCATGGAAACTCTGCTCAGAGACTAAGTTAGATGGACAACGAGAACTGAACTTGGTGCTTTGGGAAAAACAGAAACTACCACCGTAGCCCCGTTGCCCCAGGGACATAAGACACGAGGGGACGTCTGCCCTTAGGGTCCAGCAGGGTAAGAATGAAAAGGCAATCTCTGGTGGCTTGCAGCCCGAGGAGCAGGAAATGGGATTCCCAGGGAAATTGCACTTGGCTGCAACTGTCCACAGGTTGGTTGTCAAGGAGTGTGGATCAAGTTCCACGAGCGGCAGAGCCAGGAGGAGGGCTCACGGGACTTGACATTGTGGAGACAGGAGTGTAGAGTGCTAATTTAAGGTGGATGATTGGAAAGAAAGATGAAGACTGAATACTCACTTTCTGTAAGTGTGTGTGTGTGTGTGTGTGTGGTATTGGGGATTGAACTCAGGAGCATTCTACCTCCTTTTTTATTTGTTGTTTTGAAGCATGGTCTTGCTAGGTTGCTGAGAGTCTAGTTAAGTTGCTGAAGCTGTTCTCAAACCTGAGATCTTCCTGTCTGAGCCTCCCAAGGGCTGGGATTGCAGGTGTGCACCAACACGCATGGCTCCCGTACATTCTTCAAAGGCCCCACCGAGAGTGCCCGACTCTGGCCCCGTGCCAGAGCTGTTAGAGGACCCCCATGATCCAGAAAGCCTTCCTTCCAAGTGCTGACCAGGATGGCGGTCCCAAACTTGAGCCACTCAAGGGGTCTGTGGCCGGCGTCCTGGGAGGAGCCCTCGGAGGTGACCTGAGGTCCCTGCTCACTGCTCTTTAAAGATGATCACTCCCACTCTATGCCCTCTGGTCTCTAGAACCACAAACTGGGCAACAGAATTTGCCCAGTTTTATACCCCTCCCCCCTCATTTTTTATTGGCCTCAAAAGGAATACATGGAACAAATCCACTCTTAAAGGATTTACAGTGTCTCCGTGGGGAAGAGGAAATATAACTAACTAAATTAATTAATTAATATGGGGCATTTATGTGAGCTCAGAAATATCACAGTGTTCTCATGTGCTGAGATCCCTGTGGGGTAGAGGGTACTCGAAATTGAGCCCAGGGTCATTCTATCTCCGAGCTACGCCCCCAGTGCTTTTTTAATTTTTTATTTGAGACAGGGTCTAAATGGCTGGGGACCTTACTAAGTTGCTGAGGCTGTCCTCAAACCTGCAATCTTCCTCTCTCAGCCTCCCAAGTACTGGGATTCCTGGCATGTACCACCATGCCCAGCCTGGGCCATAGCTTTTAACTACCATTCTTAATATCTGGAAACTTGAGAAAAAGCTCCCAAGGTTTTGAGCATTAGCAATTCAAACATCCCTTTTCCTCAGGTTTCAAAAGTAACGGGAAATCACTTTGTGTTCCCACAGTCCTGTCAGGAACCCTCAGCTGGCTCCTGGCCCTGCCTCCCACAGCCCACTTTGGCTCTGGTGGTGTTTCTCTGCTTCGTTTCCCTCCCACCTCTCTGTTTTTCTTCTCCCTCCAGTCCCCATAGCCCCAGCTAAAGTGTTTTCTGCGGCATGGAAGGATTCCAGTCATATCACCTCCTCCTCCTCCTCCTCTTCCTCTTCCTCCTCTTCTTCTTCCTCTTCCTCCTCTTCTTCCTCCTCCTCCTCCTCCTCTTCCTCCTCCTCCTCCTCCTCCTCCTCCTCCTCCTCCTCTTCCTCCTCCTCTTCTTCTTCTTCTTCTTCCTCCTGAGGATTGAACCCTAAAGCATTCTATCTCTGAGCTACTCACCCCTCAGCCCTTTTTTTAAATTATTGTTTTTTTAAAAATAGGGTCTTTCTAAGTTGTTGAGGGACCTCGGTATATTGTTGAGGCTGGCCTTAAACCTGAGATCCTCCTGTCTCAGCCTCCTAAATACTAGGATTATTGGCATGCACCACCACACCCCGCTCTACCTGAACTCTTCCTTAGAAGCCTTTACTTGATGAAATTTCAGATAATCTCCAGGCTTTCTGGATTGTTTTGTTTTAAAGGCAAGCCACAAATCTATGCCGGATTGTGAGACTGTCTCCTTGTAAAAGCAAAATGTCACGAAGGAGCAAAAGACCTCAAAAACCTACATTTTTAGAGAGAATAAGTCAGGATGTAGCAGCTTTAAGTGATGATATTATTACTTCTACTCTGAGTCAGCATCCTTCCGAGAGAGAAGCCCTTAAAAGCATGCCTGTTGCCGAGCTGAGTGATGCTTGTGTAACGTGACAGTGTGCAGCACTGCACGGCACCCAAAAGGACAGACACAGCTGAGGTTAGACATGCTGAGAATTCTCCATCATTTGCAGAAGGAAGAGTTTTTCCTTGAGTTCCAGTGCTGGAAATGGAGCCGACTTATTCTCAGTGGCTTCCTCATTTTAAGTAAGATAATGTGTTTCTAAGCAATGGAGTGAAACAAGGAAGTAATGTCAGACCAGAGAGCTTTAAAGAAGACAAGAAAAATCTAAATTATTCAATAAGAATTATATTCTTTCTTTCTTGGATTCAGATAACTCCACTGGAACCTTGCTGGGACATTCTATGCCCTAGATCAGAATTTGCTAAACAATATCAAAAAGGCATAGTTGCTGAAATATCCACCTGATAAATTATTCTCACTTATAAGTACAGTGGTCATATATCTTAGACTTTTCTGGGGCAATCCCAATTTAAATTTATTTTCTTCTTTCTAGAAAGGCGGCATATTCGATGTTGAACCAAGTATGATTCCATATTATTCAATTTAGAGATTAGAAAACATCTATTCCTGGCCCACACATTCTGGTTTTCAGTTTATAAAATAAGGTCACTTGAGATCTCACAAAATGTTGTACTGCTCTTCCACTACATTTATTATACCCAGGCATCTGCACTAATTTAGCTTAGATTCCCAAAATCATTGGAATGTAAAGGCGCTCGCACGGCACTGTAATTTATCCTTCTCTTGCAGGTAGACAGCCACACCTGAATCATCCCAGACTAATGAGAATTTATCCTGCTTCTAAAGATGGTCGGAGAAGCAGATCGACATTGCATTACACCCTGCCTTTCTGAACACACAGCCAGTTTCTGGAGAAGAGAAAAGGTAATGTTCTAAACACAGACCCCCATGCCTATAGGGAAGGCTGTTTGCCCATATCTAACTGGTAATAGGCTCCAAGGATCCAAATTCTGTTTTCCCCCAGGCTACTCCAAGGTCAGCAAAACAAAAACTATATGTTATACTCGCAAATCTGTCACAGTAAAAACGACCTTGCTCAGAGATAGAATGCTCCTGGGTCAAATCCCCAGGACCACAAAATAAATAAAATAAAACAATAACTTACAAAGATGTGAAGTACAGAGGTGTGGGAGGTCCAGAAGAGAATCTACCATCTACTGTAACCCCATCAAGCTGAGCAGCCTTCACCTACTGTCTTCAGAACAGAAGCATTTCCTTTCAGCAGTACATACCACGTCTCTTCACTCACCTTGGTTTATCATTGTACAAGTCATTTGTATTCAGGCATATTTGTAGCATGAAATACTCTTTTAAAATCTTGCAAATATGCAAACAGTATTGGTAGATGTGATTTTTAAAGCATTTAGTTGTTTCATTCAGTGCCTCTCTTAAGAGTCTCGGCCCCACACGCACGAGCCCAGGCATCTTCCCACGTGGCGTCTTGGAGGGTTAAGGCAAGAAGGGAAGACATGAAATGCTGCTTCAGTTTACTATTTTTCAGTATTATGTGGTCAATGAGTGGAGCAAAGGACACTCCAAGGTGGAGAAAAGAGTATTTTTTCCTCTGCAATGTGAAACTTTTAATTATTTTAAATGTGTGACTTAGTCAACTTGGAACTGCTCCACCTCAAAGTAAAATAAAAAGAAATGAAAATGGATGACGCAATGGTTCAGTGACTAAAAAACTGTAAAGTTATTACAAATAGGGTATAAAATCTCTCTAATCCAAGCAGTGCAACTTTTGAGGTTGGTGTGTGTGTGTGTGTGTGTGTGTGTGTGTGTGTGTGTGTGTGTGTTCATGTGTTCAGTTGAAAATATCATTGTGCAGATACTATTATTTTCTTTAAAGACAAAAATAAAAGACATTTTTAATGTGCCTTATAGATGGATGTACCCTTTAAAAAGCATTTTATTTCACACATTTATTTAAGGCACAATTATACACCAACTACACCTATGAATACCACATATTTCAATTTCTTCCTAAAAAAAAAAAAAGTTAGCAAAGAAGGCTGTTTTGGTTTGAAATGATTCTGTGTTAACACCCTAAAGTGGATCTAGCTATCCAAACCAGTTGGAAGCCTAGCTTTCCAATCCACATGTGAAGCCGCCTGTGTTTCGAGTCTCTGGGAAGAGTCCAAGATTCAAGAAGGAAAAGGTGAAATTTCTACTTTTTAAAAATTATCGCCACATTTACGTGGATATAAAAAGCACAAACCTAAAAACTACTAACTATCCCTACTGTGCTGTTTTAGGTAAATTATGCTGCATACCAAATAATGTTATGGTATGGATAGGAAGTGTCCCCCGAAGTCAGGGGCTGAAGCTTGGTCCCCACTCCAGCAACGCTCAGAGGTGGAGCTTTCAGGAAATGATCAGGCCATCGGGCTCCGGTGTCATCGGTGGATTAATCCACTGATGGGTTCATAGCTGAGTAGACTGTTGAGAGGGGGTGAAAACCAGAGGTGGTAGGACCCAGCTGAAGGGAGTGGGTCCTGGGAGACTATATGTTGTCTCTGGCCCCTCCCTCTCTCTGCTTCCCAAATGCAATGACTTAGATATAACTTTAGTTCTGCCAAATTAGTTGCATTTTCATGAGTTTTTGAGGACAAGGAAAAACATATCTTCTCTCTGCAATAGTACAGACAGATAAGGAAATTCTAATGGGAGAGGAGGGTGCAGTGGCCAAACTTTGCAATCTGCTGTCCGGTCACCAGTTCTATGGGGAAGGTGGCGGGGGAGGGCACAGCTCTGCTAGCAGTGGCAGCAGCAATCACCTACGTCCTGGGTCACCTCAACAACTTTCAGTTGAGACTGAAGCTAACATCTCAACAGAATGCCCTGTCTTCCACACCTCCAGCACTTACAATTATTTATCAACAACTTATTTCTATACTAAATCTATTTATGTTTGGAAAACATACTTTCCATTTCCTGAATTAAATCCCAGCCAAGACAACTCTAGAGAAAGAGGCATGCAAAACACTATTAGCTCCAAAACAGGCAATTACTTTCATGTCTGACAATAGGGAATGATTGAATAAATTAGGGTACATTATACTATAGTATGTAACAGTTTAGAAGAATGAAGACAAAATCTCCCTCCCTCTTGCATAAGCAGAATAAATATTATTGAAATGGCCATTCTACCAAAAGTGATCTACAGAGTCAATGCAATCCCTACCAAAATACCAATGGCATTCTTCACAGACCTAGAAAAATCAGTCATAACTTCCATATGAAGAAACAAAAGACCCAGAACTTCCAAAGCAACTCTCAGCAATCAGAATCATGTAGGAGGCATCCCAATTCCTGACTTCAAATTATACTACAGATCTATAGTAATAAAAACAGCATGGTATTGACACAAAAACAGACACATAGACCAATGGAACAGAATAAAAGATACAGAAAAAGATACACGCACTTATAGCAAACTGATTTTCGACAAAGGTGCCAAACATATATGTTGGAGAAAAGACAGCCTTTTGAACAAATGGTGTTGGGAAAACTGGTTATCCATTTGTAGAAAAATGGAATTAAACCCTGCACAAGAGTCAATTCAAGATGGATCAAAGACCTGGAAATTAGACCAGAGACTTTGAAGTTACTAGAGGAGGGCATAGGTCCAACATTCCAACATATAGGCACAGGTAGAAACTTCCTCAACAAGGCCTCTAATGCTCAGGAAGTTAAAACAAGAATCAATAAAAGGGATGGTATTAAACTAAAAAGTTTTTGCACATCAAAGGAAACCACCAAGAGTCAAAGAGAAAACCTACAGAATGGGAGAAGATCTTTGGCAGATATCCCTCTGAAAGAGGACTAATACCTAGAATATGCAAAGTACTTAAAATGTTCAACACTAACAAAACAACTAACCAAATCAAGAAATGGGAAGTTGAGCTAAATAGACCTTTCACAAAAGAAGAGATATAAATGGCCAATAAATACATGAAAAGATGTTCAGCATCATTAGAAATCAAGAAGATGCAAATCAAAACTACAGAGATTCTGTTTAACCCCAATCAGAATGACAATCATCAAGAAGTCAAACAACAATAAATGCTGGCAAGGATGTGGGGAAATAAGAACTCTTCTACAGTGTTGATGGGACTGCAAATTAATGTAGTCACTATGGAGATCAGAGTGGAGGTTCCTCAAAA
Source organism: Graphiurus murinus (assembly GCA_004027655.1). Classification (NCBI taxonomy): domain Eukaryota; kingdom Metazoa; phylum Chordata; class Mammalia; order Rodentia; family Gliridae; genus Graphiurus; species Graphiurus murinus. The sequence goes on along the minus strand of PVLC010010240.1, from coordinate 35,636 downwards.
AATTGGGACTGGATCCATCATATGATCCCGCTACACCACTCCTGAGTATTTTCCCAAAGGGACTAAAATAAGAACATTATAGTAATATATACATATCCATGTTTATAGCAGCATAATTCACAGTAGCCAAATTATGGAACCAGCCTAGGTGTCCATCAACTGATAAATGGATTACAAAATTATGGGACCCACACACAAGAGAATTTTACTCAGTGATCAAGAACAACAAATAATGTCATTTGCAGGAAAATGGATGGACCTGGAGAACATTATGTTAAGTGAAATTAGCCAGTCATAGAAAATAAAGGATCATATGCAGAAGCTAGAGAGTAATCAGGATACCAGAGAGGCTTCAAATAATGGAGAAGAAACCTCAGTGGAGCTATTTAGATAAAATCTTGGAAAGGATTGGAGAAAGGGATGTAAAACTTTTATCTTCTTTAAGAAGTAGAAAGAGAATACATAGGTATTTTGTTCTTGAGAATGACACATAAATTTAAGTTCAAACATATTCCTAAAGAAAACCCGTGTCAAATGTAACTTGTAAATCACTAGAGAAAAGAATGAAAAGAAATGTGATCAGTGTAACAAGAGACAGCAAGGGAACAAAAAACCCCCAAAAGCTAGAATACAAACACCAAGAGTACCAAAATTGATTCAAAAACAGAGCAAAATTGCATAGCATATTAACAGAAAGAAACAACAAAAATATTAATAATGAGAAAAAAATTAATATACTTATATGGTTTAGGAGTAAAGTCTCTCTATTCATTGAAGATTTGATAAGTCCTATGTTATCTGTGCAGTTACAAAGGGTGAAAAAATTGAAATGTCTCCCAATTACTTTTATATAGTTAAAATTACTTTCAAGGTAAAAATGAACAAGAACAACATAGTAGATATGAGCAAATGAAGGCCAATATAATTTATAAACATAATGGCAAAAATTCTATATAAAATAATATCACACTAAATCCAATGTTATTTATGGGAGACTGAGATAGGAGGATCCGGGTGCACGGCCAGCCTCAGCTACTTAGTGAGGCTCTCTGCAACTTAGTGAGACTCTGTTTCAAAATAAAGAATAAAAAATAGAGCTGGGGGTGTAGCTCGGAGGTAGAATGCCCCTGGGTTCAATCCCCAGTACCGAAAAAAAAAAAAAAATCCAATGTTATTTAAAATCCAAATTTGAATTATTTTCAATAATTCATGAGTAGGTCAACTTTAGAAAATCTACATAATTAATTACTTGAGTATATTAAGTGAGAAAATCATATATCTTAATAATTGCCATTAAGATATTCAATAAAATTCAATATTCAATCTTCAGGGAAAATTTTAGTAAATAAAGGAATAAAGGGATATTCTCAAACTGCAATAAAGAACATTTATTAAAAACAAAGAGTAGCTAACAGGAAAACATTAGCAGCAGTCTCCCTGATATCCAGATTAAGATTAGAACATCAACTTTTAAGACTATATACTCCATTATTATTATTCATTATTCTTGAATAAGGAAAGAATATGGTTACAAATTTATAAAATGAAGAGACAAGATTAAAATTATTTGAAGAAATATAATTTAGTACTAAAAAGACATAAGGGAAACAACTAAAAATATAATAAAATTTAAAAACATCTGAAGTTAGTTGAGTGCCAAAGATACGAAGTAAACATAAATTTTCATTGATTTATTATATTACAGCCAAAAAACCACACTGAAATGGAGAGAAGACTTATTTGCAATATTAAAAGCATTATATAATACGTAAGAATGAGGTGCTCAAGTGTGGGTAGGAGAAACACCACTTGCCTGGAGAATAATTTTTTAAAAGTTAAATACACAAAGATGTATTAGCTATTCCTGAATGGGGAATTTAATTTTGAAAACATCAAATTAAGCCAGGCGTGGTGGTGCACGCTTGTAATCCCAGCATTCGGGAGGCTGAGACCGGAGGATCCGGGTTCGCGGCCAGCCTCAGCTACCTAGTGAGGCACTCTGCAACTTAGTGAGACTCGGTTTCAAAATAAAGAATAAAAAATAGGTCTGGGGGTATAGCTCAGAGGTAGAATGCCCCTGAGTTCAATCCCCAGTACCGCAAAAAAAAAAAAAAAAAAAAAAAAAAAAAAACATCAAATTATCTCTCAGACTAGCTTATAAATTTATTTTTGGTATATAGTTGCTTTCTGTTTTTTTTTTTCTTATGCTTTTATTGGTGTGTTGAAAGTATGCATCATGGCGAGATCCAGAGCAATACAAGCATCCCTGCACGCAGCAGTGGGGCCCTTGCCTCAGCTCCCTCCCCCCCGACCCGTCCATGTTAGTGGCACTGACTTAGCATCATCCCGACTCTTTCCTCCATCAGTTCTTTCCCTCCACTCTTCTGCTGGTCTCTCTCCTCATTTGGTGGGAGTATATTTTGTTTCCTATTTTCTCTCTAGCTTCCACATATGAGAGCTTCTGCAACGGACTGATGCTTTTGTTGTTTATTTGTTTGTTTGTGTACTGGAGATTGAACCTTGGGGCATTCTACCTCCAAGCTCACCCCAAGTCCTCTTTTTTATTTTGAAACAGGGTCTTGCTAATTTGCTGAGGTTCTCACTAAATTGCTGAAGCTGGGATCGAACCTGCGATCCTCCTGTCTCAGTTTCCCAAGTACTAGGATTATAGGCTTGCGCCACCATGCCTGGTTTGGCTGATCTGTTTTATGGTTTTTGGGGGGTTTTTTTGTTTTTTTTTTTTTGCAGTACTGGGGATTGAACTCAGGGGCATTCTACCTCTCAGCTACATCCCCAGCAGACTTATTTTTTATTCATTATTTTGAAACCGGGTCTCACTAAGTTGCGGAGTGCCTCACTAGGTAGCTGAGGCTGACCGCAAACCCAGATCCTCCAGTCTCAGCCTCCCGAATGCTGGGATTACAAGCGTGCGCCACCACGCCCGGCTGGCTGATCTGTTTTAAAAATTATTTTCTAGCAATCACTAGTTATAGGTTATACAACCACAGACCTCTTTTTTCCTGAATTACTTAAAAGTAAATTAAAACTTTGGTGTGTGTTTCTCCAAATGCAGGCATATTCCATAACAACAAAGTAATGATCATGACGAGGAAGTTAGCTCTGATACATTTCTACCATCTAATTCTCAAAAGTCATGTTCAGGTTTTATCAATTGTCCCAATAACACTTTATAACAAAAAGATCAGCATCATGCATGACATTTAGTTGTAAATGTCTTTTAGTCAACCCTGTCATCTTTAACAATCCCTTATTTTTCCTATGACTAAAATCACCTTATTGCTGGGTCATATGGTAGGTTCATTCCCATTCGTCTGAGGATCCTCCATACGGTTTTCCAAAGTGGTTGCACTTGTTTGCACTCCCACCAACAATGTATTAGGGTTCCCACTTCTCCACACCCTCACCAGCAGTTGTTGTTGTTCATGTTTTTTATGATTGCCATTCTGATTGGAGTTAGGTGAAATCTCAAGGTAGTTTTGATTTGCATCTCTCTGATTGCCAATGATGTGGAACATTTCCTCATACATTTATTGGCCATTTGTATTTCCCAGCAATACCACTTCTGGATGTCTACCCAAAAGAATGGAAACCAAACTATCAGACTGATGCATGTGTATCTATGTTTATAGCGGCTCAATTCACAATTGCCAAACTATGGAAGCAGCCAAGATGTCCATCGACAGATGAATGGATTACAAAACTATGGGATATGTACACAATGGAATTTTACTCAGCCATAAAAAAGAACAAAATCATGTTGTTTGCAGGGAAATGGATGCAACTGGAAAACATTATATTAAGTGAGATTAGCCAGTCACAAAGAGTAAAGAAGCATATGTTCTCCCTAATATGCAGATGTTAGGGAGAAGATGGGGCATAAGAGGGTCCCCAGATGAAAAAGTAGAGACCCTCGATAAACAAAGAAGTTGATTTAACCGAAGGGGATGGACGGGGGGTGGGGGGAGCATATCCTAAGGCACATGATGTACTTACACAATTATATCAAGAGCACTCACTGAACTGAACTTGAGAGGGAGGGAGGGCAAGGGAGCGGGGTGGGAATTGGGGAAGGGGTCAGATGAGAAATGTGTGCACATATGTCGTTATCAATTTGTACCTAACAAAGATGTGTACATACAAAGCACGAATTATTACAATAAAAAAATCACCTTATTAATACTTTTGAAGACTACAAGTTGGTTGTTTTGAGAATGTCCTTTACTTTGGGCTTTTCTGATGTTTCCTTGTGAGTTGGGGGTACGCACCTTTGGCAGGACTGTTATAGATGTGACGGCCGTGTGACTCTGGAGCCCCCTTTGCGGAAGCCACTGTGTCCTACTCAAACGCTGACACGGGATATTCAAGCGACACCTCAGCGTGGGTTCCCTCTTCGCTTGATTTTGGCTCTGATCCCCTCTCCGCACCCCCTCCCTCACCCCACACAAGAAGACCTCCTTATCCTCCTCCAACTCCTTGTGACTTCTACAATAATATTGATGAATATTATAATTCTCAGCTGGAAAATGCCTTACTGGCTGTAGCAAAAGGAAAAGGAAAACAAACCAATAAAATATTTCTAAATTACTCCTCTGGTAGGAATCTAAAAATTTCATGCAAAACTAACCATAACTTCAAGTGAAATCTTTTTAGAACTTTAAAAAATGATGCTAAACTTCAGCTTGAAGCACTTGAGATGAGCCAAGATATGTTATTAAAAAAAATTTAAAAAAAAAGATGATTTGAAAGGCTTACTTTATGTGACTGTGTTATTACCAATCTCACTGACTCAGGTCGGGAGGGAGGAGGGTGGAGCCGGGCAGGATGTGGAGGGAAATCAGTGAAGAGCCGTGTGCATGGGCATCATGAGCATTTTAACACGAGGCATCTTACTGCGATGGATAACTGCAACATGCCAATGAATTACATTAAAAAGAATATGTGATAAGCTAAAGATGTATCTCTATCAATCACAATATAAAAAAAAGAAGTTATAACTAGTCAGTCAGGTGACAAAAGAAAATGTGAAAAGCATTTAATCTAAAGGACAGCAGAAAAAGAGGAAGAAGGGAATAAAGAATAGATGGGACATAAAAAGACTTTATTATATATTGCCAAATATTTGATTGATTGATTGATTGTGCTGCTGGGAAATGAACCCAGGGGCATTCTAACTCTGAGCTCCTCCCCAGCCCTATTTTTTATTCTTTATTCTGGAACAGGGTCTCACTAAGTTGCAGAGGGACTCACAGGTTGCTGAGGCTGGTTGCAAACCTGCCATCCTCCTGTCTCAGCCTCCCAAGTACTGGGATTACAAGTGTGCGCCACCATGCCCAGCTCATATTGCCACAAATTATAAAGCCAAAGTGGGGGGGGGAGGGCAGATTTGGACTTATGAATAGAGAAATCATAAAAAATTAGAAATTACCTTGAGAATATTATGTTAAGCGAGATTAGCCAGTCCCAGAAAATGAAGGGTCATGTTTTCTCTCATATGCGGAAGCCAGGGAGTAATCGGGGTACAAGAGGGACTTTGGGTAATGGAGGAGAAACCCCAGTGGAACAATGGAGGGTTTAAGGAAGGGAGAATTAATGAAGGAAACACACTGACATTGTGTGCAGATGTGAAAGTATCAATGCCAATTTCAGTATGGTGTGGGGAAGGAGAGGAAGTGTGTGTTGGGGGGGAGGGGTTCCTGAGTGCTGTGTGTATGTATGTCCCTGTTACTCTCAGTTACATTATGATGTGAGACCACAATGTACCAAGAAAAGTCTATAAAAATAGAGATTAAAAGAAGCAGGTTGAAGGATATTTATAGTCAGCATAAAAATAATGATTCAATTTAAATAATGGTGATTTAGAGACAAGTATTAATTAGCCTTCTATATTATGATTCACACAGAAAAGGAAAGAAATCATAAAGTAATATTGATGAATACTAAAATTCAGGACTGTAAAATAGCAAAAGGAAAAATTGAGTACTTCTAAATTAAAATATCATATGTAGCAATAAAAGGGAGGCTCCGGTCCTCCGTAGTACATTTTGTCATCCATAAACTGAGGGCTTTGAAAAGATGATTTTGAAGATCTTCTTAAGCTCTAAAATAGTGATTCTTGCTGGGCTTGTTGGCATACACCTATAATCCTAATACTTGGGAAGCTGAGACAGGGGGATCACAGGTTCAAGTCCAGTCTCAGCAACTTAATGAGGCCATCTGCAATTTTAATGAGACCCTGTTTAAAATAGAAAATAAAACAGGACTGAGGGTGTAACTCAGAGGTGGAATGCCCCTTAATACCCAGTACCACAAAAGGAAGAAAAGAAAGAAAAGGGAAAAAAGAAAGGAAGGGAGGAAGGGAGGAAGGGAGGAAGGGAAATGAAATAGTGCTTCTCCCCATCTTATGCAGGATTGTACTTCAACTGTGCTCGCATGTCTGGGTTGCACCTCTCATATAAGGTCAGCTCTTTAGAATCCAGGTTCCTTTTTCCCTCTCGAGTGTCCTTTCCATAGTTGCACGGGCCATGATCCGGGTTGTGGGTTGTGCTGTGCCCCCCAAAGACCTGCTGAAGTCCTAACCCCAGGACTGCGAACACGGGGACTTGACCTGAAAATAGGGCTTTTGCAGATGCAATCGTGGCGTTTACACTGACTAGGGTTGAGCTGAAAATCCAAGAAGAGAAAGAATCTAACAGGAGGAAGATCTGAGAAGACGGAGACACTCTAGGGAGGAGCCATGCAAAGATGGAAAGCCAGAGGGGAGTGGCGGGGCCACAAGCCAAGGGTTGCTCCGTGCCACGGGAAGCTAAGCAGAGAAGCCCGGTCCACTGAGCCTTGATTTCTTCTAGACTCCCCGACCACGAGAGAATACATGTCTACTGTATTAAGGTTGACAGTCTCCACTTAAATGGAGTGATTTATTTCTACAGGTAGGAATGGGGCCCCATGAACTCACACATTTAATGTTACTTTTTTGAATCATGAAACTCAACAACTTCCTCTGCTCAAGTGCACCTTCCGCCCTTCTGCAATCTGAAAGGCTCTGACGTCCACCCTTTAACTTGGGAACTAGACTTATCAGCCCTTTTACTTAGGAACTGGATTCATCAGCCTGGCAGTACCACTGCTCTCCAAGTGTGCCTCATCCTTCAGAAAATATCCTCCTCACCACCTATCATTTTATGCAACCCCAAATCAGTGAGAGTCTGGTGCTCGCTTTCCCCGGCCGAGGGGGGGCACCCGGGGCACTTAGCTCACACTCCCAAACGCTGCCGGTGTGATCAGTTCTAAGTGCCAAGTTTGGCTGTATCCGCACGTAACTCCTGGAAACCACAGCCCGCTTTAAAGCAAGCTATAGTATTTTTAGAGGCAATCAGTAAAACCAAGAAAGAAATGGCGTTTGATTATGTTCAGGAGATTACATATTCATGTGCTTTTTATAAGTCTGAGATTGTATCATTAGATCATATCTATTCTCTAATTCGCCACGTGCTATTACTTTAAATGCATCCCTATCTTAGTATTCTTCCTTAGTCTCTGTTCTACTTGCCAGTAAGGTTTCAAAGGAGGTATCATATTTTACTACAATTTTTCACAAAAGAAAGAATAATTCTACCACACGCAAACTCCCAGACAAATGGATTACCCATTAATTTAATGTCATCCTTACTGAACTAAAACTCTGACTATTGAATTTTGCTAATTATGTAGAATGGTAAAGTCGCTATTAGCAAAGGTATTTTGGTGAACATTGAAGTCTAGAGATTTGTTATAATTACTTAATCCCAGAAAAGAGAATAAGAAGAGTATCAAGCACAGGCTGAAAAGTAGCAGTGCGTGAGCTGAATGGGACCTGCGGCTTTTTGAAAGAAATATAAAAGAGTTCAATGTTTAAAAATCAGAACATTTTGCCAACACAAATTCTTCTTTTTTTTTTTTATTTTTTTTGTACTAGGGCTGGAAATCTCTACCTCCAGGCTATATCCCCAGACCTATTTCTTTTTTTATTTGGAAACAGTCTTGCTAAGTTGCTGAAAGCCTAAGTTGCTGAGGCTGGCCTCAAACCTGCAATCCTCCTGTCTCAGCCTCCCAAGTACTAGAATTATAAGTGTGCGCCACCTCGCTGGCTTACCAACACAAGTTCTTATCTCTGGCTTTTGGGGGAAAATCAGAAAAGATGACGAGTTGCTCTAGACCTACCGTCCTGCATGGTAACTACTGGCCAGAGCTGGGTAGGAGCGGTGCCCTTTAGAACAGGGCACGGGCCTCACCACAGCCCCGCCATCCCCTAGTGCCTGACCCCACACCCCCATTCCTTTATGTTCTCTGGCTCAAGCCTCCAGGCTCTGGAGCTTGAGAGTCTTTAGTATAGTGGGTTACGTGATCATTTTATTCTCCTCAATGTACAGTGTCTTTACCTATCTTTGCATAATCCATTACAGTGTTTCCAAAACATCAAGGAAAGAAAGAAGGGGACAGACAGAAAGAAACTAAGAGACAAAGAAAGAGTGCATATTGCAGACCGTTTTCAGAAACCATCTTAATGCCTTATGTGGCAGCACCCAAGACACGATGAGGAGTCTGACGGACCCAAACGCTCCAGAATCCTCCAACCGAGGGGCCGAGTAATCCGCCTCAGGTAGCACCATCAGCTTCCCAGGCACTACGCACAATTTGAATTTATGAGCTTCTATTTTCTGCAGTGTGATGGGCTAGAGAGCTGAAACCACCCTCCGGCTGAAAGCCACCAAAATTGCTCAATAAAGGAATTACTATAATAGTAATAGCAACCAGTACTCATGCAGCACTCATCTGTGCTAGGTACACAATTTTCACAATCTCTGGGATTCACAGAGGTGAAGAATTGAAGCACCGAAGAGTCAGGACGTGCAGCGCTCTGGCTGCACTTCTGGGGCTGAGCTGGCAATTAGGCTTATCTGGCCCGAGCTGTCTTCAGTTGAACGCTGGTTTTCTTAGCAGTATAGAAAGAGAGGACACGGCAGGTGCGGCACCTTCCTCTCACGGAGCGACCCAGCGCCTACCCAACTGCAGAGCTTCTGGCCCTCACCCACACAGGGCTGTGACAGACGAAACAGTCAAGGCGTGCAGGTCCCTTTGAGGGCTATATAGCGCCCTCTTAGAGCTATGTAGAAGCCGCAGCACCCATAGTTCACCAGTCTCTGAAACTGTTCTGGTTACAAGGCCTCGCACCTGGGTGCCAACTCACAGGTCCCATGACGTCTGCTATCGGGCGCCCCAGGCTGAACCCTCAACCGTGAGGCCCCAATAAAGACGCTGCCTGAATGTTGCTGATTCAAACCGCTCTTTATTATACCTCTCTCTCTGGGATCGAGGGCACTACACAAGCAGTAACAAACACAGCACAGAAGCCGTCTCTCCAAATAGTGCCTTATCGGGCGCCCCAGGCTGAACCCTCAACCGTGAGGCCCCAATAAAGACGCTGCCTGAATGTTGCTGGTTCGAACCTCTCTTTATTATATCTCTCTCTTTCTGGGATCAAGGGCACTACACAAGCAGTAACAAACACAGCACAGAAGTCGTGTTTCCAAACAGTGCTTTTCCAACAGACTTCCAACAACCCCTCTCTCTAGCTATCCGTCTTCCACTAGCAACCCACAATCTTTCTTCCCAGGACTTCCCCAGCAACCCAGCCAACCTCTTCCCAACCGCTTCTTCTTCCCAACCACTTCCTCCCAGAACTTCTCCCAGCAACCCAGTCCAGCAACTTCCCAACAACTCTTTCCCCAGTAACAACTCTCTCCAGCAGCTCTCTCACTGGGCGAGAGGTGGAGGCTCTTAAAGCCGCGCAGAGCCTAAGCCACGAGGCGTCTCATACAGCTCTCACCTAGGCCGGCCACGAGTCGGGCGTGCTGGTGCATGCGCTCTGGCGTAGGGATGTTTTCCACCTGCAGCCACTTCTGGTACTCTGCCAGGCGCCATCTAGAGGCGAGGTCTAGCCGGCCGGACTAGGCCCCCGACAGTGCCTTTCCAACAGACTCCCAATAACCCCTCTCTCCAGCAATCCACCTTCCACTAGCAACCAACAACCTTTCCTCCCAGAACTTTTCCAGCAACCCACTCCAGCAACAACCCAGCCAGCCTTTCCCCAGCAACTCTTCCCCAACAACAACAACCTGGGCGAGAGGTGGAGGCTCTTAAAGCCACACAGGGCCTAAGCCACGAGGCGTCTCATACAGCTCTCACCTGGGCCGGCCAGGAGTCGGGCGTGCTGGTGCATGCGCTCTGGCGTGGGGCAGCCCTAGAATGTTTACCACCTGCAGCCACTTCTGGCACTCTGCCAGGCACCGTCTAGAGGCGAGGTCTAGCTGGCCAGACTAGTCCCCTGACAATCTGCATTGATTTTCTTACAGCAGAGAACTACACAGTATTTCCCTGTTCCTCTGAACGCTGCTCTTTTCCGTAGGCAGCCAGAGGTGAACTCTACTCCAGGTCATCTGTCCAAGCACCAAGGGCTCAAAACCTGCTTATTGTAACTTCCTTTTGGAGGCCATTCAGAGTCACGGGTGACAGGTGAAACCTGGAATCTGCCTGGGGGGGGGGGGGAGGACTAATAGGTGCCCTTATAGCAAGCCAGGTCTCCAGAAAGCTCCCTAGTCAGGGTAAAGATGAGGTAGGAATAAACTCGTCCTGCAGAGGGGAAGGGAAAAGAAATGGTTACGTCAATCTTTGTCCTGGGCAGAAGAGGAAAAACTATCTTTCCGCATAATTCTTAGCTGCAAGTGTACCATTGAAAGTTTGCAAGCTTCATTCATAAGATATGGCTGGTATAAGCCAAATACTGAATATTGAAAAGCCTTAATAAAAGTAGACGACACTCTACATTCAGAGACAAAGATGATTGGGTTAACAGAACTCCAGGGGCATTATATGTCTAAGAGCCTCCCAGGCTGGATGGGTGTGCTGCGGTGGTCACCTGCAGTGCCTTACTAGGGAGGCTAAGGCAGGAGGGTCGCTTGAATGAAGGAGTTCAAGGCCAGCCTGGGCGGCACAGTGAAAGCCTGTTTCCAAAAGGAGGAAGGAAGGAAAGAAGGGAGGGAGGGGAAAAAATGAAAAAAAGAGCACACTGATACTGAACTGCTAACATCTTTTAAAAGAGAAATTATATACCAGGCTAGGTTGCTGAAAGTCTCACTAAATTGTTGAGGCTGGCCTTGAACCTGAAATTCTCCTATCTCAGCCTCCCAAGTACTGGGATTACAGGCATGTGCCACCACATCTGCCTAACACCCATTATTTAAGCCAATATTTTTTCCAGTTTAATACTTTATTATAGAAATACACATAAAGTGTGTTGATCTGAAATGGGTATCTTAAAATATGTACATATATTATTGATATGGTAGTATCCTACTGTGTGAATATGCTGCCAAGTATATTCAGTCTATTGTTGGGAACTGGTTTCTGGGTTTTTTGTTATTAATAAACCTGCAATGAATATTTTTGTACATGTCTGTTGGTGTAGATTTCTAACTTGATTCTATTGGATACACACTTTGAAGTGGAATTACTGGATCTTAAAGCAGACATATTTTTAGTTTGAGGATATACTGCTAACTTTTCTTCCCAATTCACACTCCCACCAGCCACGTATATGAGAGTTCCAGTTGGTTTATGTTGTTACCAAACTGGGTATTGTCAATCTTTTTAATTTTAGCCATGCTGGTGGGTGTGTAGTGGCTTTAATTTTCATTTTCTTCATGACTTATGATCTCAGCATATTCTCATATGCTTACTGCCATTTAGATATGCTCTTTTATAAAGTGCCTGTGAAAGCCTTTTGCCCATTTCTTTTTAAAATAACAGCTTTATCGAGAAATAACTCATATGCTCTAAATTTCACCTTATTAAAGTGTAAATTTATTGTTTTTCAGTATATAATAGAGTTGTGTACCATCACTTAATTTTGGATCCTTTTTATCACCAAAAAGAATCCTTATTCCCATTAGGTGTCGCTACTTATCATCCTGCCCTCGCCCCAGGCGACAGAGATCATGAATCTATTTCCAGTCCATTTGGATGTGCCTATTCTAGATATTTCATATAAGTTAAATCATACAATGCATGGACTTTTGTGACTAGTTTTTTCACCTTACATAATGTTTTCAAGGTTCAATTGTAATGGAAAATATATCAGTATTTCATTCCTTTCTTTTGTCAAATCATATCCAATCATTTGGGTCGTTTTCTCTTTTTTGTACAGTTTATACATTTTTTTTTAATATTTGTGTGTACTTGTTTTTATGAGCATGTATTAGTCATCTTTTTGTTGCTATGACAAAATACCCAAGAAAAACAACTTAATAGAGAAAAGATTTACTTTGGCTCATGGTTCCAGAGGTTTTAGTCCACAGTTACTTGGCCCCATACTGTGACTTGTGGTGAGGCAGAACATCACGGTGGGGAGGGCATGATGGGGCAGAGAGAAGAGGTCAGGGCAAGATAGAGTCCCCAAGGGGATTGCCCCTCGAGGACCCACTTCTTCCAAATAGGTTCTGCCTCCTACCGTTTCCATCACTTCCAATGGTCCATTCAGTTATGAATCCCTCAGAGGATGAGGTCAGAGCTTTCCCGATCCAGCCACTCCCCTAAATCCCTGCCTCTGAACACTGCTGCTCTGGGGACCAAGTCTTCCATGCATGGGTCTTTGGGGGACACTTCACATCCAAACCATAATAGGACACATGCTTTCAATTACTTTGGATATATACAAGGAGAAAAATGTTATATAACTCTATGTTTTGTTCTTTTTGCTATATATTTTAAGTTATTTTCTTAGAGGTTGCTCTGGGGACTACAATTGACATCTTGAAATAACCCAGTTCTTATCAATACCAACATAACTTTGAAAGTATAGGACAACTTTCCCCCTACACAGTTCCATCTTCTCTCCTGCTTTGAGCTACTCCTGTCAAATAAATGACATTTTTATATGTTGTAAGTCCATGAATTGTTTTGCAATTATTGCTTTATGTGATTGTGCTTTAAATCAGATAGGAGTAGAAAAAAGGCACTAACAAAAGTCTATTTGTGTTGCCTTTTATAGCTTTCTATGTAGTTACCTTTATGATGCTCTTTATTTCTTTGTGCAGATTTGAGTTTATATAATGTTCTTGCAGCCCGAGTTAATATTTCTTGTAAAACAGGCATTGTAGTATTGACATATTCTCTCAGGTTTTATTTATCTAGAAATGTCTCAATTTCTACTTAATTTTTCAATGAGTTTTGCTTGATATAGAATTCGTGGTTGAGAATCATTTTAGAATTTTGAATATGTCATTCAACTGCCGTCTGGTCTCCACAGTTTATAATAAGAAATTGACTATTAATATTATTGGGGATCCATTGTATGTGTTGAGTCATTTTTATTGCTGTCAAGATATTAACTTTGAATTTGACTATGAAAGATCTAGATTTGGTGCTATGATCTTGCTCTACTTGGAGTATGTTAAACTTCTTGTATACAGAGATTAATATTTTTCATTAGATTTGGAAATTTTCCAGTCATAATATCTTTAGCTATTCTTTTTCCTTGATCTTTCCACTGCAACATCCTTTATGCATTATGCATATATTGGTATGTTGATGGTTCCAAATGAAAGAACTCTGAGGCTCTGTTAATTTCTCTTTATACTTTTCTTCTTTTCTGTTCCTTACACTGGATAATTTTGATTAAGCTATCTTCAAGTTCACCGATTTCTTTTTGTTTTGACAGCTCAGATTTTCTGCCAAGGTACTCTAATACATTTTTTCTTACTTTTTAATTCCAGAATTTCTATTTTTTTATAATTACAATTTCTATCTTTTTATTGACATTTTCTACTTGATGGAATATCATTCTCATTCTTTCTTTGAATTTTTCAGACATGATTTCATTTAACTCTTTAAATAGATTTATAATAGCTGACTTAAATTCTTTGTATCTTATGTCTAACATCTGGGCTTCCTCGGTAACTACTACTATTGCTTCATTTTTTCCTGTGTTTAGGCCATACTTTCTTGTGTCTTTTTTTTAAATAATTTTTTTTTGTTGAAAATTGGATATTTTACATAATATCAGGTGGCAGCTCCGGAAATCAGATCACCTCTCATTCTATTCCTGTTTGTTATTGTGAGGATTTTTTTTTTTTTTTAAACAGGGCCTTGCTAAGTTGCTGAAGGGCTGGACTTGAACCTGTGATCCTTCTGTCTCAGCTTCCCAAGCCCTGGCATGACAGGCGTGCACCAGCATACCCAGCAGCCTAGTTCCATGTAGCCTGTATTCTTGGTTGTAGTCCTTTAAGTCTTTGCTGAATTTGCTGATGATTGGATAGATATGTCCTTAAACGTCTGAATGAACAAGTCTCCCAGTCTTAGCCAAGGGGCTCTGGATACGTGTTGCGATGCGTCTGCAGCGCTCCAGCACTTCAGAGGTGTGCCCTAGACTTCCCCTCCCACTTGCACGGAGCCTTAGAGTGTCCCAGGTGAGAGACTGGGGCTCCCGCCATCTTCCCGGAGCATGCGCACAGCCCTCGCATGCACGCGTCCTCCTAGATTCCCCCCAATGTGTCAAAGCGGCTAAAGTGCCCTGTGGACATCTCAATCTCGTGCTTTTCCCTTTAAATCTTTTAGTCAGCCTCCCGTGCACCTCCTCTTGTACCCCCACCATAGGGAGTTGCAACGTGAAAGCATTTGTGCTGATTGTTTTTAACAAATACGCTGGGGATGGACTGTTTCCATGGAGCAGGCTCGGGGTCAGGTCAAATGGAGACAACCCCCAAGGACGCAGCTTTTCCCCGGGCAGCCAGACGGGCCAAACAGTCTCGGTGCTCTGGAAGTGGCTGTTGGAGCAGCGCCAGACTGTCCTGCCCCCTCCAGGAGCTGCTGGGCTGCCGGCTCTCACCGTTGCCATGGTTACAGGACCATTCCTTTTCCAGGCTACTGTGGAGCTGGGGAGAAGCGGATTGGGCAAGTTAAAATGTTACAAAGCTCATCGTTCTTTCCAAAATGCAGGGTGTTTGTTTGTTTGTTTGTTTGTTTGTTTGTTTGTTTAAATAGACATTCCTTGGATTGTTGTAAATCTTTGGTTAATTTCCAGAGTTTTGCAAGTTTATTTTTGGCAACGTTGATCCATATTTTTACTGCCTTTGTGGAGGAGTGGATTTGTTTTTCTTAGAGCTGCTTATAACTGTCATTCCAGGTGTTCTTCTGCTTTTTATTTTTATTTTCTGCCATTTTGGTTTATAAGAGTTTTCTCTTGACCTTTTTGATAGATTCTGGATACAAGGCTGGAGTCAAATCCATGCTTTCCAAACATTTTCTCCCTAGTCGTGTCTTGCTTTTTCATTCTGTGGATCTAATCTTGTACTTTAGTGCACGGCTGAGTAATTTTGTCATGTAGAAGAGGATTAAACAGTTGGCTTCACCTACTAGGTGGTCAAGAGTCTTCACTCTAGGAATTCATGGTCATTTGGGACTATAAGTTATGACTAATATTCTTCATATCATGTTATTTTCTTGTTTACCACTAAAATAATATGCAAATAATAGTTATAAAAATAAAACAGGAGAAAATATAACATCTTTGCTTCCCTCTCTTCTGCTCCTGACAGTCTCAGTTGTCTATACTTGGTGGACCCTTTTAAACTTTTTTTCTATGAATTTACACACATACACATACATACCTAGATATACACATATGTTTAGGTAGGAAGATTTGTAAATAGGATTATTGTAGAGATAGGTTACTCGAGAGTAGCAAAAAATTACAGTTTGCTGAAGATCTTAGATTACTTCCAATTGTTAAGGCTAAGAAATAATGCCAGAGAGTCTGTACATGCTGCTAGATTTATATATAAATAGTTCTAAAGACATGAATCTTAGAATACAAGAACTAAATGATAGAAAATTGAATCCAGGGGCATTCTACCTCTGAGCTACACCCCTAGTCCTATTTTTTATTCTTTATTTTGAAACAGGTCTCACTATGTTGTGGAGGGCCTCACTAAGTAGCTAAGGCTGGCCAAGAACCCAGATCCTCTTGTCTCAGCCTCCCAAGTGCTGGGATTACAAGTGTGGGCCACCACGCCCAGCTCTGTTACTTCTTTCTACAGAAGGGCAAATTACTTCCCGGTTGTACTTGCACCTACAGTTTATAGATACTTGTGTTTTCCTGCATCCTTGACAAAACATTAAGATTAACATTCTTCCTCATTTTGATGGTTGAGTGATTAATTGTAGAGTTTTAGTTTGTAGTTCCTTGCTTACTTGTGAGACTGAGAATACTTTCATCTGTCCATTTATATCCTTCGTCCATGAATTGTATAATCATATCCTTTTTGGTATTTTGGGTTTTATTTTATTGATTTATATGTTCTCTTTACATATTCTGGAGAGTAATCTATGACTGTTAAACATTCTGTAAATATTTTTCTCATTCTTAATGCTCACATTTTAATTCTGCTCATGCTGTCTTTTTACATTAATTTTTTTCTTTATTTATTGTTTATTTTTTATAATAATTGGTGCATTGTAATCATACATCTTTGTTAGTTACAAGCTGATAAAGGCATATATGCACACATATTACCCCTTCCCCAATTCCCACCCCACTCCCTCATCCTCCCTCCTTCTCAAGTTCAGTTTAGTGATTGAGCTTGATATAATTGTGAAAGTACATCATGTGCATTAGGGTGTTCCCCCCTCCCCCCGGCCCCCGTCCATCCCCTTCGGTTAAGTCAACTTCTTTGCTTATTGAGGGTTTCTACTTTGTCATCTGGAGACCCTCTTATGCCCCATCTTCTCCCTAGCATCTGCATATTAGGGAGAACATATGCTTTTTTACTCTTCGTGACTGGCTAATCTCACTTAACATAATGTTTTCCAGTTGCATCCATTTCCCTGCAAAGAACATGATTTTGTTCTTCTTTATGACTGAGTAAAATTCCATTGCGTACATATCCCATAGTTTTGTAATCCATTCATCTGTCAATGGTCATCTTGGCTGTTTGCATAGTTTGGCAATTGTGAATTGTGCAGCTATAAACATAGATACACATGCGTCGATCTGATAGTTTGATTTCCGTTCTTTTGGGTAGATACCTAGAAGGGGTATTGCTGGATCATATGGTAGGTTCATTACCGTTCATCTGAGGATCCTCCATACTGTTTTCCAAAGTGGTTGCACTAATTTGCAATCCCACCAAGAATGTATTAGGGGTCCCACTTTGCCACACCCTCGCCAGCATTTGTTGTGTTTGTGTTCTTGATAGTTGCCATTCTGATTGGAGTTAGGTGAAATCTCAAGGTAGTTTTGATTTGTATTTCTCTGATTGCTAATGATATGGAACATTTCCTCATACATTTATTGGCCATTTGTATTTCTTCTTTTGTGAAGTGTCTATTTAGATCCTTTGCCCATTTTTTAATTGGGTTATTTGTTTTCTTAGCTGTGATTTTCTTGAGTTCTCTGTATATCTTAGATATTAGACCTCTATCAGAAAAGTAGCTGGCAAAAATTTTCTCCCATTCTGTGGGCTCTCTGTTGAGGTTCTTGATAGTTTCCTTTGCTGCACAGAAGCTCTTCAGTTTAATGCAATCCCATGTATTGATCTTCCTTTGAGTTGCTTGTGCTTTTGGGGTCCTGTTGAGAAAGTTTCTACCTGTGCCTATGTGTTGAAGTGTTGGTCCGATGCCCTCTTCAAGTAGCTGCAAGGTCTCTGGTCTGACTTCCAGGTCTTTGATTCACCTTGAGTTGGCTCTTGTGCAGGGTGAGAAAGTGGGGTTTATTTCCATTTTCCTGCATATGGTTAACCAGTTTTGCCAACACCATTTGTTAAAGAGGCTATCTTTTTTCTAGTGTATGTTTTTGGCTCCTTTGTCAAAAATCAGTTGACTGTAAGCATGTGGGTCTGTTTCTGAGTCTTGTATTCTGCTCCATTGGTCTGTGTGTCTGTTTTTGTGCCAATATCATGCTGTTTTTATTACTGTGGCTTTGTAGTAAAGATTGAAGTCAGGTATTGTGATACCTCCTGCATGGTTCTTGTTGGTAAGAACTACTTTGGCTATCCTGGGCTTTTGGTTGTTCCAAATGAATTTAAGGACTGATTTTTCTATGTCTGTGAGGAGTGCCCGTGGTAATTTCATGGGTATTGCATTGAATCTGTAGATCACTTTTGGGAGGATCGCCATTTTGATGGTATTTATTCTGCCTATCCAAGAGCATGGTAGATCTTTCCATCTTCTAAGGTCTTCATCAATTTCTTTTTTCAACTTTTTATAGTTTTCCTTATAGAGGTCTTTTAGCTATTTGGTTAGGTTATCCCAAAGTATTTTATTTTTCGGGGTGCTATTGTGAGTGGAATTGTTTTCTGGATTTCTTTTTCAGTGAATTTATGGTTGTCATACAGAAAAGCTTCTAATTTTATTTATTTATTTATTTATTTTTTTGCGGTACTGGGGATTGAACTCAGAGGCATTCTACCTCTGAGCTATACCCCCAGCCCTATTTTTTATTCTTTATTTTGAAACTGAGTCTCACTAAGTTGCGGAGTGCCTCACTAGGTAGCTGAGGCTGGCTGCGAACCCGGATCCTCTGGTCTCAGCCTCCCGAATGCTGGGATTACAAGCGTGCGCCACCACGCCCGGCTCGCTTCTAATTTTTTACGATTGATTTTGTATCCAGACACTTTGCTGAATTTGTTATAAGTTTTTTGGTTGAGTTTGTTGGGTCTTCTAGTACCATGTCATCTGCAAAAAGGGGTAGTTTTAGTTCTTTCCCTATTTTTACCCCTTTGATTTCCTTCTCTTGCCTTATTGCTCTGGCTAGAGTCTCAAGTACTATATTGAACAGAAGAGGTGATAATGGACATCCATGTCTTGTTCGTGTCTTTAGTGGGAACTCTTGCAGTTTTTCTCCATTTAATATGATGTTGGCTGTGGTCCTATTGTATTGTGCCTCTATGATTTTGAGGTATGTTCCTCCTATTCCAATTCTCTGAAGTGCTTTTAGCATGAATGGGTGTTGGATCTTGTCAAATGCTTTTTCAGCATCAATTGAGATGATCATGTGATATTTGTCTTTGATTCTGTTTATGTGGTGAATTACATGGATTGTTTTTCATATGTTGAATCAGCCTTGCATCCCTGGGATGAACTTGACTTGGTCATGGTGTATAATTTTCTTGATGTGGTTTTGAATGTGCATTGCTAGTATTTTGTTTAGCAGTTTTGCATCTAAGTTCATCAATGATATAGGCCTATAGTTTTCTTTTCTTGAGCTATCTTTATTTGGCTTTGGTATTAATGTGATGTTGGCTTCATAGAATGGGTTTGGGAGGGTCTGGTTTCTTTCTATTTCCTGGAATAGTTTGAGGAGTATTGGGATTAGCTCTTCCAAAAATATTTTATAAAATTCACTTGGAAAACCATCTGGCCCTAGGCTTTTGTTTGATGGTAAACTCTTTATTGCTGTTTCTATCTCTTTGATTGCTATTGGTCGGTTTAAGTTTTCTATATCTTCTTGACTCAATTTAGGAAAGTTATATGTGTCTAGAAATTTGTCAATTTCTTCCAGATTTTCCAGTTTGTTGGAGTATAGTTTTTCAAAATAGTTTCTGATGATCCTCTGTGTTTCCATACTGTCAGTGGTAATATCACCTTTTTCATCTCTTATTTTGGTAATTTGGGTGATTCTCTCTTTCTTTTGGTTAGGTTGGCCAATGGTTTATCTATCTTGTTTAGTTTTTCAAGAAACCAGCTTTTGGTTTTGTTGATAATCTATATTGTTTTTTATTCTCTACTTCATTAATTTCTGCTCTGATTTTCATAATTTCCTGTCTTCTACTAGCTTTGGGGTTGGACTGTCATTAGGTTATTTATTTGGTTATTTTCTATTTTTCTTATGTGGGCACTCAGTGCTATAAATTTTCCTCTTAGTACTGCCTTCAGTGTCCCAGAGGTTTTGATATGTTATGTCTCTGTTTTCATTGATTTCTAGGAATTTTTAAATTTTTCCCCTTATTTCTTCTATGACCCAATGCTCATTCACAATGTGGTGTTCAGTCACCATGTTTTTACATGTTTACTCTGGGTCTTCTTAGAGTTGATTTCTAGATTCACTCCATTGTGGTCTGACAAGATGCAGGGAATTATGTTACATTTTTTGAATTTGCCAGTGCTTGCTTTGTGACCCAGAATGTGGTCTATTTTGGAGAAGGTTTCATGTGCAGCTGAGAAAAATGTGAATTCAGCTGTAGTGGGGTGAAATATTCTGTATGTGTCTAATAGGTCCATTTGGTTTTGGTATTCTTTAGGTCTGAGGCATCTGTAATGACCTTTGTTTAGAAGATCAGTCTAGTGATGTGAGAGGAGTATTGAAGTCTCTCAGTATTAGTGTATTGGGATCTATGTGTGACTTTATATCATATAGAGTTTTTTTTTATGAAAGTGGCTGCACATATGTTTGGGGCATAGATGTTGATAATTGTTATTTCCTCTTGCTGAATTGTTCCTTTTTATTAGTAAAAAATGACCTGCTTTGTCTCTTCTGATAACCTTAGGCTTAAAGTCTAATTTATCTGATATCATGGTTGCTACTCCTGCTTGTCTTCAAGTTCCATTGGCATGGATTACCTTACTCCAGCCCTTCACCTTTAGTTTTTGGGAATCTTTGCTTGTAAGGTGTGTTTCTTGCAGGCAACATATAGATGGATTCTGGATTTTAATCCACTTTGCCACTTTGTGCCCTTTTGATTGCAGAGTTGAGACCATTTATATTTAGTGTGATTATTGAGAGATGATTGTTAATTCCTAACATTTTGAGTTTTGACTTCTATTTTCTGTGGTGTTTATTCTTCTTTACTTAGTTGTTTGCTTCTTGGAAATTATTGTTTCTCTGGTCCTGACATTTACTTGTTAGTTCTTCTTTGTAGTTGCTCTCATTGAGTATTTTCTCTAGTGCTGGTTCAGAAGACATAAATTCTTTCAGTTTCTGTTTGTCATGGAAGATTTTTATATCCCTGTCAATTTTTTTTTTTTTCGGTACTGGGGATTGAACTCAGGGGCATTCTACCTCTGAGCTATACCCCCAGACCTATTTTTTATTCTTTGATACCGAGTCTCACTAAGTTGCAGAGTGCCTCACTAGGTAGCTGAGGCTGGCCACAAACCCAGATCCTCTGGTCTCAGCCTCCTGAATGCTGGGATTACAAGCGTGCGCCACCACGCCCGGCTTTATCCCTGTCAATTTTGAGAGAGTTTTGCTGGGTATGAGAATCTTGGCTGCAAGTTATTTTCTTTCAGAGTTTGGAATATGTTACTCCAGCCCCTCCAGGCTTTCATGACTTGATCTGGGACGTCTGAAGTGATTCTAATTGGTTTGCCTCTAAATGTCATTTGGCCTTTTACTTTTGTTGCCTTTAGAATTCTCTCCTTAGCCTCTACATTAGTCAACTTGATTATTATGTGGCGTGGTGAACCTCTTCTTTTGTCTTGTCTTCATGGAGTTCTGTATGTTTCCTGTACCTATGTGTCAACTTCTCTTTCTATGTTTGGAAAATTCTCTGATATTACTTCTTTGAAAAGATTGTTTATTCCATAAGTTTCAACTTCTAATCCCTCTTCTATGCCTATTATTCTTGGGTTAGCTCTTTTAAAATTGGCCCAGATCTCATCAATGTCCAATTCATACTGTAGAATTTTTTATTCTAGATTGTGTACTATTGATTCATTTTTGGAATGCTCATCTTCTAAGAGTGATATTCTATTTTCCATGTGGTCTAATCTACTGTTTATAGTTTGTATTGATGCCTTCACTTCACTTATTGCATCTTTTACTTCCTTCAATGCTTCTCTTTGGTTCCCGTTCAGGGTTTCAGATTCTTTGTTTATTTCTTCCTTTATTTCTTTCGACTCTCCCTACATTCTTTCCAAAATCCTGTATTGTTTCTAGTATTAAAGATCTGAATTGTTCTTCTGGTAATCTCTGCCATTCTCGGTTGGTGAGATTTGTTATTGAGGGGTTGTGGTGGCTCATTGTTTCTTTGCTATTTTTTCCTTTCCATGGTTCCCCTGTTCTTAAATTTATATCTTGGCTGCTCTTGCAAGTTTTCTCATCCAATCTCTGCAGTGGGGGTTTAGATGTGTCTGCTGGTATATACAGGGACAGGCTGTGTTCAGTGGTAAAGGTTGGGTGAGAAGTCACAGTGATGAATGAAAGAATACGGTAAAGTAGAGGATGTGGTCCAGCGGAATAAGAGGTTGAGTGTGTTGAGGTGATATATTGTAAAGATTAGAGATGGTAGATATGTCGGGGGATTCTGGTAGTCAATGTAGAGTTTTAAGTGTGGTAGTATCAGATGGTCTTGATATGAGACAGGGAAAAAAGGAAAAAGAAATGAGAGGAGGAAAAGTGTTGAGGAGAAGAATATAGATGGGAGAGAGGGAGGGAAGCTTGTAAAAGGGATAAGGAGGAGATTCAACAAACTAAGCAAGAAATAACAAAGCAACCAATCATCCAAACAAACATAAATAAATCAAGGCAATATAAAATGAAAACAGAGTAAAAACAAATAAAACAACACCAAAAAAAAAAAAAACAAAATCAAAAAGCAACAAGAAAAAAAAAAAAAAAACCCTATTAGTTTGTAAGTACAGAGCTTAAATTTTCGAGTGTATCTCCGGCATTTTTATTTGCTCTGTCAGTGCAGGCAAGGGGTTATGCTGATGCCTCTCCTGCTGCAAGCTGTGTCTCTGTGTCTCTGGTCTCTCCACAGCACCTGTCTGCCTCTGTGTCTTTCTCTCTCTCTCCTCTCTCTCTCTCTCTCTCTCTCTCTCTCTCTCTCTCTCTCTCTCTCTCTCTCTCTCTGTCTCTCTCTGCCTTTGCTGGTGGCAGGAGGGCAATCTATATGCTGGGTATTTTCCAGGATACCTGGAAGTTCTCTATGCCCTGTGTGCAGTGGGTCCGTCCCGCACTTCTGCTCTATCCAATTGCTTTGTATAGGAGCCCCTGTACCCCGAGGGTGCAATTTAACTTACAAATCCCTGCTTTTCTGGTTCCAGTGGGAGGGGTGATCTGAGGTTTCCCAGGTGTTCTTGATCACTGTTGATCCCTCGGGGATATGCCGTCTGATTAGGGTATGGAATTCCGTAGTTGCTTACTCCACTTCTGGTCATTGGGTGCACAGGAGGTCTTGGTGCTAATAGATGCTGCTCCTAGTGACTGCCAAGATGGCAGCTGGCAAGATGGCCTCTGGCAACTTGGTGACTTTCAAGATGGCAGCTGGCAAGTTGGCAGCTGTCAAGCTGGTGGTTGGCAAGATGGCGGCTGGCAAGATGACAGCTATCAAAATGGCAGTCACCGGTTCACAGTGCACACCCTGCCACACATGCCTACTTCTTTGTTCTCCCTAGGTTCTGTTCAGCTACTTCTGTTGCTTTATTCACTTTTTTTTTTTTCTGCTTTGCTTTGCTTTCCTTCAATCAAGAAGCTGTGTTTAGCCAGGCATGGTGGCACATGCTTGTAATCCCAGCATTCGGGAGGCTGAAACTGGAGGATTCGGGTTCACAGCCAGCCTCAGCTACCTAGTGAGGCACTCCGCAACTTAGTGAGACTCGGTTTCAAAATAAAGAATAAAAAATAGGGTTAGGGGTATAGCTTGGAGGTAGAATGCCCCTGAGTTCAATCCCCAGTACCACAAAAAAAAAAAAAAGAAGAAGAAGCTGCGTTTGTGGCAGTTTTGATTCAAGCTCTGCAGTGCAGTTGATCGCTGCTCCAGCTCTGGAGGGAGATTTGAGCTGGGGTGGTCCCGCGGGGGCTTACACTAGTCGGACCTCGCATTCCCATCACTGTGGAAGGTGCGGGGATCCGCTGCCTGGTTAGGATGTGGAGTTCTGGTGTCCCTTACTCCACACCTGGTCACTGGGTCTGCAGCGGTGTTAGTAGATCCCCGTGTCGGGTTCTGGCTTAATGGCCACTGTGGCTCTGCAGCTTGGCACCACTGCCACGCGGTCAGGCTGCTTTGCTCTCCCTGGTTGGCTTTCTGGGGTCTCTTAAGTTGTAGTTCAAATTTCATTGTTTTATTCGCTTTTTTGTTGCTTTTTTCTTCCGTCGAGAAGCTGCTTTTATGGCAGATTTGATTCGAGCTCAGAGCGCCTGAGGAGAGGTATTTCACTCGGATGCCATCTTGAATTGATCCCTATGTTAATTTTTTAAAACAGAGATTGTCTGCATGATTTAATTTTGTATTTCTAGAATTTGTCTTGTTTAGGGAAGCTTATCTCCAATATTACAAAATATTTTCCCACGTTTCCTCTGAATAATTTTATAATTTTGTTTGGTAATTGCATTTTCTCAGTTTTCTTTTTAGAGTGACATACTGCCTTCCAAAAGGGTTTTATTTTGTCTTAAATTCATCTCTTGTAAATGTACGGGTTTTATAGCGAGTCTAGTTTATGTTTTTTTCAAATGTGTGGGAAACTATCCAGAAAACATTTATTAAATTATCCACCCTTCATCTCAGCTTTGAAAGGCTGCCTGAAGCAAAACTAAACCCCAGGTCTCCAGAGTGGCCACAAGACGCCATGTGCTCATCGATTGCCTGCCTGCTCGGTACTACTGCCTCACCCTCCTGCTGACCACAGCTTGTTCTTCTGCCTGGCAGGGAAGCCCCACCTCTTGCTCTTTTATTTTTCATAAATGCCTTTGCTATTCTTGTGCATTTTTCTCTTTTATACAATATTTAGGATAAATGTAAAATTTCTAATAAAAATCCTGATGAAATTTTTATGAGTGGTAAAATTTTGATTAGAGTGGTATTTGTCAATAAATTTGAAGTAGATTTAATGTCTTCATCATGTTGAGTATTCCTGCCCAGAATATCTATGCACACAAATACACACAAACACATGCACATACATAGATACATACACAAAGTTATCCCTTCATATCCACAGAGGATTTATTTCAGAACTAAAACTTGAAGATATTCAAGTCCCTTATTCTAAATGGCATAGAATCTATGTATATCTCCCTGTATACCTTAAAATATTTCTAGGTAACTTTGAGACCTAATATGATATAAATGGTAAATAAATAGTTATTATACTATATTGTTTAGGGGATAATAAGAGAAAACGCCACACCTGTTTGGTACAGATACAATACTTTTTTATTTTTCTGATTATTTTTAATCTGTGGTTGGCTAAATATGTGATGCAAAACCCACAGATAATGAAGCACCAACTGTGATACATGTACACTACACACATACACACATAGATGTATGTGTACATATAATACATGTATATATGTATGTATGTTTGTATATTTCTTGACTTATGTGGAATTTTTTTAATGTTCAAATACTTTTTATATTTGTGTTCATATAATTCTAATACTTCTTATTAGATGTTTAAGATATGAGTTGCTAATTGCAAATGACATCATCGTACTTGTTACATTTATAATCATAGATGTCATCGATTTTGAATGTTCTTATTTCCAACCACAGCTGCTAATTCTCTTATTAAACTTCGTAGTTTTTCAGATCACTTGATTTTTTTCTTGATTGATTTCAATACTTTGAATCTCCATATGACCTTGAATAGTGACAGTGATAGTAGTTATTCTTGCCTCTTTACCATTTAGAGTGGAAATGGCTATTACCACTTGGCCCTCAGGTTGCCTAGCATCCCGGGAACTAGGATTATAGGCATGCCACACATGCCCAGCTTATTGTGGCATTTAAGGAAGTTCTCTTCTATCCTTAACTTAAAAAGAATGCTTTAATAATCATGATTGAAGATTGAATTTTGCCTCTCTTTTCATTTGTTAATGTAGTGAATTCAATTAATCGGAATCATAATGTTGAACCACCTTTCTATTCATGAAATGAAACCTATTTGTCATGTATTTTTTATATGCCACTGGAATTGATTTATTAATATTTTATTTATGTACTTGCATCTATATTTTCAAGTTGGATTGTAATTTCCCTTAGAGTACAATGCCATTAAAAAAAGTTTCTCCTTTTTTTAAAATTATCTTCAATAGTTTATAATAGTAATTATGAGTTACTTGAAGGTTTTGCAGAAGTCATCCACGAACTAGGTAAGATAACCAGAGAGAACTCTGGTTGTTTCCACGATGTCTCCTGTAGTATCCATCACCCCTCTCCCTGTGCATGGCAAGCCCCAATTAAATCAATCTAGCTAATCCCATATACTCTGCTGCTGAAATTGGTCCCGGGAACCCAAATATGTGGCAGAATTATATGAATAACTAAAAAATATATATATAGGACATAAAGACTCTCATCAAGAGAACCTTAACCAGCTTCTCCAGGACAGCTCATTTCCTGCTGTCAGTTCTGCAGTCCACAACAGATGAGACAAGATCTTCAAATTAAAAACTCCTGGGGCTGGAGATCTAGCTCAGTGGTAGGGTGCTTGCCTAGCACACACAATTCCCTGGGTTCTATCCGCCCTCCCACTCCACTCCACCCCCGCATTGCAAAGTAAAATAAAATGAATTTTCTTCTCTCCAAGTAGAGCCAGACAATGTATACTTCTAAAGGAAATTATTCTGGGAAATAATTACTTTTGATGGGACTAAAATTCAGTGGTTGCTTACATGCACCAGTCTTACCTGCTCAGAATTGAAGTGCTAACATTAAAAGCAGACTTGATAATATTTCTGAATGGCACTTAGAAAGCAATGGGATATTTCCTGCTGAATAAACATCCTCATAACCATGCTGCAACTTAATTGATGTTTTAAATACTCAGTTTTTACCTCTTCCCTAAGAAGACTGTAGTGCACAGTCCAAAACTAGTCAGGTGTGGTGGCGCATGCCTGTAATCCCAGTGCTTGTGAGGCTGACACAGGGGGATCACAGGTCCAAAGCCATATTCAGCAACTTAGTGAGGCTTTCAGCAACTCAGTAAGACCCTGTTTCCAAATAATAAATGAAATAGGGCTGGAGGTGTAGCTCAAAGAAAGAATGCCCCTGAGTTCAATCCCAAGTACCAAGAAAAACAACAACAAAAAAAACCCTAACAGTTTAAAACCTACTTTTCTTAATTTTCATACCAAACCTTTCACTTTTTTCCACTTTTTGTCCCGTTATTCCTACTTAGAAAATTTTATATCATAAGTAACTCAACAAATTACTCATAAAGCAACAGGTTATTCCAGAGATAATCCATTCAGGACAATGCATTAATGTCTAAGATTGCCATTTTCTTTGCAGACTGAAAAGTTATGATAATTAGTAATCATTATTTAATTTTAATTAGTGATCTACAAAGTAAAATGTAGAAATGCAAAAATATCCAAATCAGAAAAGTCTTCATGTAAGTCATGTTAGCAATTTACTATGGTAAAATATTTAAAACAGGTTCATTGTCTGGCCATTTTTAGCATTTCTCTTAATTATTTAAAGCCTTATTTTTAAGCATTAAGAAATGCTTCCTGCCAATTCCCCTTTATCAACTCTCTTGCAGATGATAACAAAATGTCAAACTAAATGCACCCATTCCATATTCCATATTCCATATTCTCCATTTTTTTTTTTTCAAATAAAATCCTTACTCTCTCAGAGACCGAGGTCAGATTGTCGCAGGGCAGTCCATATTCTCCAGTTTTCTACTTTCTCCTCAATATTTATCTTCAAGTTCTTGATCCATCCACTAGGTTCTGCTTTCTAAAAGAGAAGCAATAGCAAATTAAGACAAGGCTGTGGTGAAAAGTTTATCAAGCACTTGACTTTGGTTCAGTAATTTGTCTGCCTCTTACTTCTAATCAGATAAATGCCACTTTCTGGTGGCCAGTTCAGGAACTGAGTGACAGTGGGTGATTTATGTGATGTGTCTAGAAAGCCTGAGGCCTCCGGTTGGTTCCCAAAGTGACTCTTACCTGTCACGGTCTTGATGCTCGAGGTGCTGCGGCAGCCCTCCCACTGTGCTTTCCCCACCACCGTGACAATAAATCAGCAGAAAAGGCAGACTTCGGGGCCATGGAGTTCTGATGCAAATCCCCTTCCTGCCCTGAGACCTCCATGCAGGTCACAACTTCTGGGAAGTTCAGTTTCCCATCTACAAAGTGTGATTGCTAATATCTACCTCTAAGGATTTTGTAAAAGAGTAAATAAAATATTACATGTAAGAGATCCAGCAGGTGGGAGGCATAAAATAAACAGAAATGATCATTCTTACACATTCTCAGATTCAATGAGTTTCACTGAATTGTCTTTCAGTTGAGAAGAACATACTGAAACCTCTTTAAGAATGCTCCTCTTTAAATAAGCACACATCCTAATATTTTCTAAACCAATAAATAATATTTAATGAGTGTCTTCATTGTAAGAGGCATGAAGCTATTACTGAGGATAGAGTAGTGAACAGGACAGCTGCTCCTGGGCTCCAAAAGTAACAAGACTCATCCGCACACTTAATTCACCTCCAGTTATTTCAGAAATAAATATAATAAGCCCAGGTTCAGGGCCAGCCTCAGCAACTTAGTGAGCCCCTTGACAATTCAGCAAAACCTTATTTCAAAATAAAAAGTGTGGGGTTATAGCTCGAAGATAGAACGTCCCTCAACTCCATTCTCAGAAGAAAATAACTGAGGAAGGAAAGAAGAAAGGAAGGAAGAGGGGGAGGAAGAAGGGGGGAAAGGGAGGGAGGGAGGGAGGAAGGAAGGAAGGAAGGAAGGAAAGAAGGAAGGAAGGAAGGAAGGAAGGAAGGAAGGAAGGAAGGAAGGAAGGAAGGAAAAAATGCAAACCTAATGAGTCCCAAAATTCACAAAGTCTATAACTTCTATTAAAGAATAAAAGTCTAGATTTATTAAATAGTAATTAAGGTAAGCATTTATATACTAATTAAACTAATCCTCAACAATTTTATGATGTAGTTACTATTACTGTTATCATTTAATAGGTAAGGAAACCAGGAGTTAAGTGACTTGCTCGCATCATGCCGAGTCAGGAGTTGCCCTGGTTCTCAGCCTCTCTTCTACTCCAGTTCGCATGGGCGAGGTGAGGCCCAGAGGCGGCCTCCTCTTCTTGTCCTCCAGCACATGTAGCCTATGATACCAGGTGCCATGAATGCATTTTGGACAAAATGTCCACAGGCTCCAGAAGGGAGAGGAC
This sequence comes from Graphiurus murinus, assembly GCA_004027655.1. Taxonomy (NCBI): domain Eukaryota; kingdom Metazoa; phylum Chordata; class Mammalia; order Rodentia; family Gliridae; genus Graphiurus; species Graphiurus murinus. Next base: position 6,453 of record PVLC010010240.1, on the reverse strand, counting down.
TGGGACAAATTGTTAGTCAGTTCACTCTAGATGTAAAATTCTCCAACTCACTCACATAGGCCAGTTTGTCCCCCCAAACTTGTATTTTCTTTCTTGAAAAAGGGGTGTTTCATTAACAAAAAGAGAGAAAGAAAAGCTTCTTTTCTGGGAACATTTCTGGGAAAGCGGTAGCAGACTCTCCCCACTGTGGACTCCAGACGTAAACTATTCCCCTGAGGTTGAGGGGATGGAGGCGGTTGGGGTGAATCACAGAAGAAGGGAAGAACAGAGAGTCTTTAGCCAAGAACCCTAGCAATGGCCCAAAGAAGAATATGTGTGAGGAAAGGTCACCTAAGTCCCTGACTGTGACTGTCATGCCCATGGCCACCTGCACGCTGGGGGCTGGGGCATGCATGCTAAAGCACAGTACTACTGCCCTGGCCCTGGGCAGTCCAAGCAGGGTCAAATACCAGCTCCACAGAGCTTTCTAGGCTGCTCCGCAGTTCTCCCGGAGCCTGGTGAGAAGGCTCTGGCAAGAAAACAACCCCACATAGAGCAGATGCTGCTGGGCCCCACGGTCCCCTTCCTGAAGGAGTTTGTCTGTGACACCTACATAGGGAATCGGCATCAGAGCAGGCAAAGGGAGCACGAGGAGACATAAACAGAGAAACACGGCATGGAAATGATCTATTATCTGACATGGCCTCGCCGTGGAGCACCCAAGCAATGATCTCCAAAGTGGGTTTGCAAGAGGATCATAGTAGGAGCCCATGTGCATTTCTTAATCTTGTTGCTTTTTTGTGGTTATTAATTGTGCACATTTAAAAATACATATTTAGAGAGAGTATGCTCAGTTTTCTTCACTGTTAGATGGAAAACACTTGGAGATATCAGCAAAAATGTGGACATGGTAGTAGATGCCACTTCCGTAGGGACAGCAGCTGGAGTGATTCCATGAGCTGAACCCCCCCCTGATCAACGTGAGGCCCCAGCCGTGCCCACATCTCCTTCTCTCCCCCTGCATCTTTACCTTAAAGCCCTGCTAGCAAGGTACCCCAATTCTGTCTCCAGAAATGGCCCAAGCAATTTTGGTCTACCCTGTCACAAGGGTGACAGCCCTATGAGTCAGGAGGCCCAGGACAGGGGAAATCGGAGACACAAACTTCAAAGGAAACTCCAAGGCCCAGAGGGAGAGTGTGTGAGCTGTCCCCAGACGCCATCAGAAAAGGGAGGAATTGTGGAAAAGGCGAGCATCCCACTGACCTGCATTCACAACCAGTTCTCGTCTGCGTTTCATTTTCTTTGGGTTGTAGACCTCTGAGGTGCTTAACTTGAGAGTTTAAAATGGAACTTTTAGGTGGTTACACAGTACAGCTCCCTAGGGATCATTTATCATTAAACATTTAAGAAACATGAAGAAATTTCAAGGAGAGATTTCTCAAAGTAATCAAACTTTCATAGGTCCTCATTAAATTGCCTATGTATTCTATAGGAGCTGGGAAAATCTTCAACAGAGAGAAAGTTGTAATAAAGAAATGACAAGAAATCCTTGAAGAAACGAAAGTAGAGGAAGTTTCCAAATGAAAATATAGAAAGGATTTTAATGATCTTATTCGCTGTCACTAAGCAAAAATGAAACAACTGCAAATATAAAGCAACGAGTGGTATTTTCTATTATGTTCTAAATTCCATAATTCATGAGCATGAAGATCAATGGGTGATTGGCCTTCCTTTCTGTAGGAAAGTTCCCATATGAAAACTTAGCTATGTTTCTCCATAAATTACTCTTCTTGCAAGAAGAGAAAAAAAAATCATAAATAATTTCAGCAGTATTCTTTGGTCTATGCTATCATTTCTCTGTGGATTTCATTTGTCTCAACTATAATAATGCCCTGAAATATTAAAGTACCAGCCAGGTGTGGTGGCACATACCTGTAATCCCAGTACTTGGGAGGACAAGACAGGAGGATTGCAGGTTTGAGGCCAGTCTGGACAACTTAGAAAGACCCCATTTGAATTTTTTTTAAAAGGGCTGGGGGTATAGCTCAGTGGTAGAGTCCCTGGGTTTAATCCCCAATACCACACACAAAAAAAAGAAATATTAAAGTACTGTGAGATAATAAGATTTGTGATACCTTTACTCCAAAAGACCCATCCGGTCTCAAAAGGTTTGGCCAGGTTGCTGCCTAAACCCTCTTGGCTCTGCGCACATGTCAGCAAGGCTGGAGGTTTTAAGCACAGTCCTTGGCCTTATGATAAATGCAAAGTGGAATTAATCATGGTCTCTGGGCTGAAGGAGCTTGCACTCTAGCAGAGAAAATAAAATGTGCACATAAATAATTATAATACAAGACCAAATGTGCTACAGGCTGCAAAAGTGGCAAAAATAAAATGTGGAAGGATGTCAGAAAAGGCATGCGCGATTCCAGAGGATGCATCCAGAGATTTACAGAGAAAGAAGCATCTGATGCAGGCATTAAAGCAGAGGTGTGTCTCAGGGAGCCAAAGAGAGAGAGGAGGGGGAGGAGGGACAGAGAGAGGGGGTGGGAATGGAAAGAAATTCACCTTCCAAGATAGCGAATTGAAAAACATGGCGCCAGGTAGAGAAAAGCGAGTCATAGGCCGGTGTCATCTCTGTCTTCTGCACTATCCTGCACCCAGAAGCGGGTGGCTCTATTTAATTGGTTCTAATTCTGGTGTTCTTGCCCTTTGTGTAGCCACAAAACCCAACAGAATTGTGTGTAGGAAGAATGTGTGTGGTCGGCGGAAGTCATTCGGCTGTGCCTAAGCTCTTGCTGTTAGCCACCAGGTCGGAGCATTAACAAAGGAGTTCAGCAGGACATGGGACAGTACACCGACTGGGCAAGTGGAAGGGGGCTGGGGTCCACCTCTGCCACTTGCACAATCAGAGGGAGACTGTACTCCGCCTTACCTGGTGAATGTACACCGCCCTTCCTCACAACTGATCAAAACGGTGCTTCCCTCCCAGGGCTGCTGAGGGGATTAAATGAGCTACTGTGTGCTCGACCCTGAGTCCATTGCCTGGAACAGAGTAAGGGCTTCATTTTGGTAAGTTCTGTAATTATTTAACATTAAATACACTTGCCCAGGACACTTGGAAGGCTGCTCAAGATGTCAGCGTGACATTGGCTTTATGTTCAAAGCACAGAGGCAGGATAATCATTCTCTGCTTCATTTGGGAATCTAAAATCATACCAATATGATTCTTTCTGGGGAGCGTATATTTAAAAAAAAATTTATTTGGACATGACATAAAGGAGAATACAAAAACACTCCAATGTGCAGGGCAATATTTAATTCTATAGCAAATACATTTGTAAACAATATACAAGCTATACAATGGAATATCAGTCACTCCTCCTAAATTCCAACTGTGTCTCTTGCTAATGGAAACTCTTTCTCACCACAGGAAACCACTGCCCTGATTCTTACTGAGGCCCTGGTCTAGTGTTCTTAGATTTTCCTTTTAGTTTTACTGCCTATGAAGTATGGTTTCTCCTGTTGTTCCGATTTATTTCAATTAGAAATATACTACACACATTCTTTTGTGTCTCACCTCTTTAGCTCCATATCGTATTTATGATTCTTCAAAAACACTCGACCATCCTTTGTCACTGTAAGAATCCCAAAGTGCTAAGACATGTACCACGACTTAATGTTTATGGCCATCTCACGGTTGATAGATAGTTGGTTCATTTCTAATTTAAGACTGCTATCAAAATTTTACTTAGAACATTCCTACAAACATCTTCTGATATACAAATGCTTCATTTCTCTGCAAGATATACCCAGTTTTGTGAAAATAATGTGAACTGTTTTCCAAAATGAATATATTACTTTCTACTACAACCAACAGAGAAGCCCACTACTCCATATGACAGCCAATGCTCACTGCCAGACTTTTTGTTTTGTCAACCCAGTATATATACTGGGATCCCAAGATGGTTTTAGCTTGTGTCTCCTGGTAGTTAATGACATTAAGCATCTTTGTATATTATTATTGGTTATTTGGATTCCCTTCTGTGAAGTGCTTGTTCAAATTAGGTCACCTTTTCCTTCCTTCTTTCTTCCCTTCCCTTCTCCTCCTTCCTTCCCTCCCTCCTTTTCTCCTTCCTTCCTTCCTTCCTTCCTTCCTTCCTTCCTTCCTTCCTTCCTTCCTTCCTTCCTTCCTTCCTTCCTTTCCTTCCCTCTCCTGTATGTTAATGGGGATTGAATGCAGGGGTATTCTATCCCTGAGCTACATCCCCAGCTTGATTTTATTTTTTAATATTGAAACACAGTCTCACTAAGCTGCTGAGGCTGGCCTCAAACCTGTGATCTTCCTGTCCCAGCCTCCCAAGTACTGAGATTACAGGCATGTGCCACCACACCCGACCAGAACTTGAAGGTACAAGTTCCTTGATTCTGTGTTGCAAATATCTCATCCTATATCTTGTATTTTCACACTCTTTAGGGTATTCTTTCATGAGTTTACTTAAATTTAATGTAGATACAATATTTTTTGTATCATGCTTTTAAACTCTGATCAACCTCATGAGGATATTTATAATAATATCCATACCTAAAAATGTTTTTCACATTTTAATTACTCACTTGAAATTGATTTCTGTTTATGGTGTGAGGAAGGGGTTTAGTTTTATTCTTTTCCCATTTAGACACCTGCCTCTCTGCATTGCCTAATGAAAAGATTATCATTTCTCTGACTGTTCTGGAATACCCCTTTATCATAAATTATGTCAATGTATGCATGATTCTGTCTTGAGTATCTCTATTTTTTTCCCTGGGTCTATTTATGTGTCATAATACCACATAGTCATGGTTGATATCACTTTATAATAGGCAGAACCATTTGGCAAAACAAGCCTCCTGCCTTTTCCCCTTTTCAAAGAGTGTCTTGAATATTTTGGGGATTTTTGCATTTTTATATATTTTAATATTAACTGATCAATATGATAAACCTATTGGGAGCAAATTAAATATGTAGATAGATTGATTTAGGGAAAATTTAAATCCTTAGTATATCAACTCTTCCATTCATGCATATACCACCATATTTATTCTAGTGAAACTTAATTTCTCCCAATTAAGTTTTATAGTGTTCCTCATATGGTACTTACAAATTTCTTGTTAGATTATTTATTCATGTAAAAAGTCTCTTTGTTCTTGTATTATCAAATTGGTATTAACATTTTCCATTTATTGGGCCCCTGCTATTTTTCCGACATTGTATGGGCCACTTGAAACATACTACGTATTTGCTTATTTGTTTTAATATACATTCATTGTTGCATGATAGTCTAACATCATAATTTGGTTCAGAGTGAGAGGGACACACATGCGCACAGCACTTGGCGAGCTTCTCCCCGGCTCCTTTCCCACATACTATGTGTTTTAATCCTTACAACAACCCTACAGTGCTCTCCTCCTTTGTGCCCAATTTACTTATACATACACTGATGCTCAAAGGAACTAAATGCTTCATCCAAGGTCTCACACTTACTAAGTGGCCATTTCAGAATTTCATTTTCACATCATGCTCTGCTACCTCAGTGGGAACTGTGAAAGAAACGAACGCATGTCAGAGACACTTGGGCAAGATGAGGCAGGAGTGGCGCAGAGGCCAGCATTGACAGGCAGGATATAAGGAGAGGAGGGGCCTCAGGCAGTCGGGAAACAGAACTAAGATGTTAGGGTGAACAATTGGGGGGAATCACATAAAGCAGGGAGATGTCGAAGGCAGGCATGCCCCAAGCCACCATTTTTCTTAAAGCAAAGCAAAGTCAGTCCTATAGCTTGATAGGTCTTCCGTGTTAGGTTTTCTTTAGCGATCTCATTCCTGGACACACAGAGACCACACTGGTAACTCGTTATTCAGCTGCTACTTTTAAGCTGGGTCTAATTACCCAGGAGGTTGGGTGTAGTGGCACATGCTTGTAATTCCAGTACTTGGGAGGCTAAGACAGGAGGATCACAGATTGGCGGCCAGCCTCAGCTATTTAGTGAGGCCCTCTACAACTTAGACCCTGTTTCAAAATAAAATAGGGCTGGGGATGGAACTCAGAGGTACAATGCCCCTGTATTCAATCCCCAGTACCATAAAAATAATAATAATGATAATAATAATAATAACCCAGCTTTTCAACCCCCTTCAACTAATACTTTCCGTTCAGATTTTCATCTTAACTTATCTCCCTTATTGCCCATGGCTGTTTGCTCATGCCAATTTTAACACTAATTTTGGGAGGACTCATCTTATATCTTGTATCTTAAGTGTTTGTGAGATGGGCATGGTGGCGCATGCCTGGAATCCCAGTACTTGAGAGGCTGAGACAAGAGAATCGCAGGTTGGAGAACAGCCTCAGCAATGCAGTGAGACTCTTAACCATCTAGGAAAACCCTGTTTCAAAAACAAAAAAATAAAAAGAGTTTGGAGGTAGAATACTTTTAGATTGA
>PVLC010010239.1:36084-51223 GCA_004027655.1 Graphiurus murinus | reverse complement strand
AAAAAAAAAAAAAAAAAAAAAAAGAAAAAAGAAAAGGAGGTGATAGTTCTTCATGCAGGCTACAATAATTAAAACTTGAAAAAAATAAAAAACTTGAAAAATTATGTGTATATATATACATATAAATGTGTGTATATATATTCATATATGTATCTATATATCATTGTGTAGTGATATGATGAATATGTATAAGTTTATACATACTTTCAGTCATATATTCATAGGCAAATACCATCAAGGAACTTTTGACACCAAAAGGATAATAACCCAGGAATTCCATCTGAGCATGGGGTGGTCGGCCTTCAGTGATGCTCTCGTGACTCGGGGTGCCCTCAGGAGTGGTCCTGGAGAAAACGAGGGGGCTCAGTGCACCAAGGGAGCCAACCAGCTCTCAGGGGACGCGTGTGTCACACGCGGGTGTGACCTGGGAGATGTTTAAGCTGAGGTCGGTGGGCAAAGCCTTTGATTGGTTTTACCTAAGATTAAAGGAAATGACTAAGATCACTAAAAGAAGTAAAGATGTGATATATCCATGCAACAACACCTTCCCCAACCTTCAGGAGATTAGAAATGTTTAGGAGAAATACCTGTCCGTTGGTTATGTTGTCGTTAAAGGCGACCATCACCCTTTCTTTCTCTCCCTAGCAGTATTAAGAGTAAATATTGAAGCTGAGCCAGTAATCCCGGAACTTTGGAGGCTAAGACAGGAGACTCGCAGGTTGGAATTTAGTGGGATCCTCAGCTGCTTAGTGAGACCCTGTTTCAAAATTTTAAAAAAAAAGAGGGGTCTAAGGAGTAGCTTGGAGGTAGAATGCCTCTGGGTTCAACCTCTAGTACCAAAAAAATAAAAATAAAAAATACAATAAACACTGATCTGAATGATTCTAGTGTAGCAATATCTAACAATCACAGTTTGAGATGGGCATAAATGCGTGACAGATATTTTACTGCTTGCCTTTTCCAACTGAATGTTATAAGTGTCCGTGGACATTTGTATTTCCACAAATCCTTACATTTTAAACGGAGAGATAAAGCACGAATTCTAAATGGCCACATTAGGATTCACTTGGTTCATAAAACCTGGTCCCCATCTTATGTTAAATTTTGCAAGCATGTAAGAGAAAGGAAAAGAGCTAGATATCAATTCGCACTTATTATTTCCCAAACCCTTAGCTTCAGTTAAAGACATCGCCTCTGAAACGCCAGTTTTCTTTAACATTTCCATTTTAGAGATTTGAATGCCTGGTCCCAGGTGGGTAAAGCAATCTTGCCCAGAAGATCTCAACAAATAAACAATCCTTCCAATCGATCTGGTGGACCGGGAGCCCAGCTACTGTGTGCTCCTCTACGCTACCCCTCTAAGACAATGTCTCACCACTCCCTGTTCCCCTCAAGACATCTGTGGCGACTCCGAAACCTCTGAGCTAGTGTGCTAAAGATGTTTTGATTCTTTATAAGGCAGTATTTGAGGCCAGGTTGAGACAGAACAGACCAAAAGTTATACAGGTTTTTTTTTCCTGTCTTTTTGTAGATCTTAGCCCTGGAATTGCACCAAAGCCTATTAATATATATAACTGTAGCCTGTGTAGCTAGGAAGGTCTTTCTGTGAAGATCCTGGAGGTGAGGTTGGGCTGCAGCCTACTTTTTTGCAGCGTGGAAGTTTCTCAAAGCAAATGTCAAGGCTTTGACTATGCGTGAATCAAAACACAGACAAAAATAAAAATTTCAAATATGTCTTGGAACCAAGACTAGAGGTTAATAGCAGAAAATAATCTCTTCCCATTTCTTAACATCTCAAGCGCGCTCTTATATTGACCATTAACTTATTTGCAAAGGACTCGGCTCTTCTTTTAGAAAGGTCGCAGGACTTTTTCTTTTGTATTTTGGGGACGTTCTAAAGCATGCTTCCTTCTTGTTCCTGTAGGAAATTGATAATTTTGATACTCTTGGCAGGGGTGGGGGGAGTAGTGCCACTAGGCTCCTTAAATGTTTGAGTAAGTTAACATTATTTCCCAAGCTCTATGTGATGTGTCCTGAGTTACAGACAGAACCAAGGTTGATACTGGGGATTTGAATGCCAATTTATTGATTCTCCTTTCTAGATTTTCTCTGAAAGGAAGAAAGAGGAAAGATTGAAGCTTTATTTCTTTGGGATCTTGGTGCCTCCCAAAGCGCAGGTGTTTGGGGGTAAAACTGGCTTTGCAATCATGGTTGATTAAAAAATCTGGCCTCTCGTCTATTGGTTCAGCCTATGCCTTCCGATGCCCTTAGAGAAAACTAGGTGCACACCTCCGTCCCGAGCCATAAGAAGGTTGACCCTGGCTCTTCCATACATATTCGGTCGGTCCCAGGCAGACCAGAATCGGAGGCAGGCAGTCCTCCTGGCCACCTCTGCAAAGGGGTCCTTGGCCCACTGCCACGTGAGAAATGGAGCACCCAGAGGTCCTGGTGGCTTCCTGCAGCTCCATACTGCTTTGCTGTAGACAGACTGCTCCCTCTTCTAGGATTTCAAATCCCAAGGCCATAGGGAAGTCAGCCTCGGGCTGGTACAGCTCACTGCAGCTTCTGTCTTGCCATCGAGAGCACAGAAAGAGGGTTACAAGGTAGAGAGCAGGGCTCCCTGTCTTTCCTCCCTCCTGCCTTACCAGTACACCCAAAGGGACTTTTCTTCTGCAGAAATGCCTTCCTTTACAAGCGGATGCCAACGCATGAGAGAGCAGAACTGCCCAGGCAGCTGGAGGGGGTGTTAGTCTACCGTGCAGCAGAGAACAGTGCTGTTTGCAAAAACTGTTTAAGTTACCAGCAGACACTTAATAGCCTTTATTTTCTCTGTGTGTATTTTCCTGTCTCCCTGTTTCCTACGTCTTCCTTTCTCAATTTCTCTTCACCCCGAAACGGCAACAAAGCCATGGTGGCCGAGTTTAGTTCAGGAATGATAACCACCATTGTCAAAGCACGTTCTTGCTAAGGGAAATGTTTTCTCAGGCTTGCATATGAAGAAAACTTCTCATTGGCTAAAAAAAAAAAAAAAGTTCATATTTACTTACAAAAATTTTTTTTGGTCATATGAAGGATTGAACCCAGGGAAATTCTACCTCCAAGTTAAACCCCCGGCCCTATTTTATTTTATTTTTTTGCTTGGAAACAGTCTCACTGAGTTGCTGAGGTTCTCACTAAGTTGCTGAGGCTGTCCTCAAACCTGTGATCCTCCTGTCTCAGCCTCCCAAGTACTGGTATTATAAGTGTGCACCACCACATCCAGCTTTACTTAAGTTTTAAAGATCTAAAGATCTTAGTTAATCAATGTAATTTCTTCACACATGCTAATTTTATCTTTATTGATTCAGTAAAGATGCTTATATATTCTGATTTTATTTATTGATATATATGTATTTGTTTGTTTTGTGGTGCTGGGGATTGAATCCAGGGGTATTCTACCTCTGATCTACACCCCTTGCCCTATTGTACTTTTTATTTTGAAATAGAGTCTCATTAGTTTTGGAGGGTCTTTCTAAGTTGCTGAGGCTGGCTGTGAACCTGCAATCCTCTTATCTCAGCTTCCCAAGCACTAGCATTACAAGTGTGCACCACCACACTCGGATTATTTTCTCTTTTAAAGTTACTTAAGTACAAAGATTTCTGCAGTTGGGTTTCTAAACATATGATCAGACCAATAGGTGTACCATCTATCTCTGCTCTCCTCATTGGAAGCATGCACGATATATGTATTTCTTTTAATTCCATGCAAATACTGCATAGAAACGTCTGAGTCCGTTATGCCATTTTTCTAGTTTTAAGCAAACTTGATTTAAGACCTATGCAGATTGTTTCCTCTGGTGGTTAGAACACCAGCCCCTGCAGCTCCCAATGAGCAGCTGAAGGGGGGCGGGGGCAGGAGGATTTATGGAACTATCCTTTAGAGTATTGATTGGACTTCACACTCTCCACTTTAACTGCGTGCTCAGTTAGAGATGAGGTAATGTGCCTGCAAGTGCTCCTCTTCCGCAGGGAGGTATTTTTATTTCACTAACAAAGACTTCATGGACCTCCAGTAAGTAGCACAGTGCATGTGTGTGGTGGGTGGGGGAGAGGCTCAACGGTACTGAGGAGCAGGAATGTTCATTAATTCAATGTGTCACCACCATCATCAAGCCCCCCCCCAAGAAGTCTTCAGTTGTGCTTTTCATTTGAGATTTTCACATGTTATCTTGCAGTTATTTAGTACACAATAATTGGATGCTGGAGGATGAATGATAATTTTGAAAACCAAAAGCAAAAAGCAGAGAAGCACTTGAAAAAAAATTTTTTTAAACTAAGTCATGCCCAAGGTCCTGTTTTGCAGTTCTGGAGCCGAAATGCCAGAGGCCTGGGTGCCCTTGCTCTGGAAAATGCTGCTAATAACAGTTACAAGCCGAGAGTGGTGGTGTGCATGCTTGTAATCCCAGTACTTGGGAGGCTGCGACAAAAGGATCATAGGTTCAAAGCCAGACTCTGCAGTTTAGCAAGACTCTCAGCAACCTAGCGACCCTGTTTCAAAAACAATAAAAAGGGGTTAGGGGTGTAACTTGGAGGTAGAAGGCCCCTGAGTTCAATCCCCAGTACCACAAAAAAAAATCATAATAATCATAACAATACAATATAACACTTACAGCTTGAGTTAGTGTGGAGCATACCTATTTACAAAGAAAACTGTACCGGCTTTCCATATGTAGAAAAGTGGAATGAATGTATAGGCATGCATTTAGTATTTCTCAAACACCTAGAACCCTTTGTAGAAAAAGGAAAGCAGCTTGTACATTCACCTTAGACCTGTGAGTCTTGCAAGAAAGCAAAACTGTTACCTCGGTGAGTTAGTGAAGCATCATTGTAAGTGAAAAAGGACTAATAATTCTCATGAATAGTCAATGTCTTGATTACAATGAGGAGCCAGATTTAATATCTACTAAATCACTCAACTGAGTGAAAATAGCCTGCTACCTGTGTAGACACCTGTCAGCTATGGATGACTGAAGGCGCTAATTGTGACCCCCGTTCGTGAAAATAATTATGTAGTGGTGCATGGGGATTACATAAAACTATGTAATTCTGCCTTTCCCTCTGAAGTACAATGTATATTCCCAATAAATGCATGGCTTTAGGAGCCAGGGAAGAAACATCAGTGTTTATATACATTTATTTTCAAAGACCACAAAATACCATAGTGATAAATATAAAACAATAAAATCACTTGTTTTTTATAAAACTCGCATTTGAAGCATAAGTCATTTAAAACATCTAATATTTTGGATTTCTTGCTGAGACATGTTATAATGTTTGAAGGTCCATGGTTGTTGACCAAAACTCATGGATCAGATGGTCTACAAGACACAAGGTCACCTTCAGGGGATCCTCTGGTCTGTGGACCTCCCTTCTTATTGTCTTCTAGGAGGTCAAGATGGCGGCTTTGTCTTGTGGGCTTTGACATCTGCCTGGTAGATAGCAGGTGCTGAATGTCCTTGATAAAATGATTGAATCCTTTCCCTTGAATCTTTTAGAGTCTTATTATTGACCATTAAATTTTTGTCAAATGCCCATTATGTATCTGGGGACATAAAAGCCAGTAAGATAGGATTCCTGTCTTCAAGGAGCATACAGTCTAGCAGAAGGAGAAGAAATATAATAAGGACAGGCAGACGGTACATCCTATGGGTACTACACAAAGGATATTTGGGACCCAAAGAAAGCAGGGACAAAGGTTCCCAAGAGGATTGTGTGAACCATCTTTAAGACGAAACTTTGTAATTAAAAAAAAATTTTTATGAGTTTAAAAAAGTAGAAACCAAGCTGGGCGTGGTGGCCCACGCTTGTAATCCCAGCATTCAGGAGGCTGAGACCAGAGGATCCAGGTTCGCGGCCAGCCTCAGCTACCTAGTGAGGCACTCGGCAACTTAGTGAGACTCAGTTTCAAAATAAAGAATAAAAAATAGGGCTGGGGGTATAGCTCGGAGGTAGAACGCCCCTGAGTTCAATCCCCAGTACCGCAAAAAAAAAAAAAAAGTAGAGACCAGAAATTCCTCCTATACCTCTCCTGGCTTCTCTGACTCTTGCTTTAGGACTTTCTTTGCATGCTATCCCAATTCCTCAGGATGCATTTTAAACCTCAAGCACCACAGTTTCTCTAGGGAAGATGGCAAGCAACTGATTGGGATCCCTTATTTAGCAATCTGAGTTTTTGGCAGGCTAGATTGCTGGATCAAAACCAAAAAAAAAAAGATTAAATATAACAGGAATAAGCATGAAATCTTATATTTAAATTGAGAATGTTATCATACAGATAAAAGGCAAGAGAAACCCTGGATTATATGGGTTATGTGGGGGGCCATGTAAGGATTTTAGTTGCCTATAAATTCAAACCTAGGATAGGGCTGCTAAAAGAACTAAGTCAATACCTTGATCACAGTTGGAATTGATGGAAATAGTCATCCCAGTAAATACTAGTCTCCTTGTGGTAGGGGCTGTCGGAACACCTAGGAAAAATAATAGTGTTGCTTCTGTCACACTGAAGATTGGAAGAGGCTGAAATATAATGGAAAATTCCTTTGAATATATATGTCGAGACTAGAACTAGCCTTCATCTTAATGGTCATCAGTTCCAACCAGGTACTGAGCACCTTTTCTGAAATCATGTTCCCCTTCTGTAAAATTGCGTTGTTTGCAGAGCGTGATGGCGCATGCCTATAATCTCAGTACTTGGGAAGCCGAGACAGGAGGATCGAAGGTTCGAAGACAGCCTCAGCAACTTAATGAGACTCTTGTCAGCTTAGCAACACCCTGTTTCAAAATAAAAATTAAAAAAAAATAGGGTTGGGGATGTAGCTCGGAGGTAGAGTCCTTAAGAGTTCAATCCCTAGTACCACAAAAAAATAAATTTAAAAAAAATTGTGTTGCTCTTCTTTCCTTGGGAAGAGCTTCTCTCCCAGTAATATACTCCTTCATGACTGCCATTACCTGTCTTGCCTCCACCCAGATGGAAATCTCTGGTTTTAACTATCTTTGTCCTTCTACACTGCTTTACTAATACTTTGGGGCACCAAAGACCCCAGAGACTGGGCTTCCTATCTCCCTGTCTTGCATAGAGGTAGGATCATTTGCACTTTTTTTTTTTTTTTTTTTTTTGCGGTACTGGGGATTGAACTCAGGGGCGTTCTACCTCCGAGCTACACCCCCAGCCCTACATTTTATTATTTATTTTGAAACCGGGTCTCACTAAGTTGCAGAGGGCCTCACTAGATAGCTGAGGCTGACCTCAAACCCGGATCCTCAGGTCTCAGCCTCCCAAATGCTGGGATTACAAGCGTGCGCCACCATGCCTGGCTTCATTTGCACTCTTGTCTCCTTTTTTCCTTTGTAGCTTACGGGAAAGAATTTGGCCTTAACATATTACAACAAGGACTGAAATTGACATCACAGGAAGTGTGATTTCTTTTCATTTGAAAAGTCAAGATTGTCATGAAATTCACCATGCATGCGGTCTCTTCTTGGGGGGGGGGGGGGGAGAAAATGAGATTACTCTGAATTTATATTCTGAACAGGAATTTTCATAACCCCTGAAGTAAATGTTCAGCTATCACCTGAACGTCGTTCGGAATAATTGAGTCCCTGACTGGCATGTTATGGGGCCCTGCATCTGAGAATGCAGTAGGGTAACCCAGTTGGAAGTCCTATCTAAGTAGCTGAAGTCACCTACAAATTTTATGTCCTGTAAAGCTACAGTGCTTTGTCTATTTTCATAAGGAACAGGAGTGTGCCATCTCCATTTCCTCGGGAGAAAATATAGAAAGTGATATGGGAGATGGTTGCCTAGGCTTAGGCCAAAAAGTACGAGTTCAGAGTCCCTGATTGACAGGGCCATGCATCCTGCGTCACCCTTAAGCCCTGGTCCCCGCTCCGAAGCTCTGAGTTGGCAGAACAATGGCCCTGTGGTTCCAGAGCTGCAATCTTTTATTTTCTCTCTGCCAAAGGAGCTGCCTTTTGCAAGTGGAGCTTATTCATTTGAATTAGGCCCTCTCCCCATGCTTTCATTAAAAATAGATGGAGCCCCTGATGCACGACATCAATGCATTCCCTTAGAGTCCTGCACGTCGTAGGGCACAGACATTGTGTGGCATAAAAATGATTTCAACTCTCAGAAAAACTTTATTGCAATGAAGAGGGTTTTGCTTTGTCCATCTAAAATACACCTAGTCTAGAAACTTTTAACCTTATAATTCTTTGTGCACAAAACCATCTACCATGATTTACGATGAAACCACCATTTCATCCCCCACCTGCGGGAGCCCTGCTGTCTTCCTCTCATTAGACACTGTCAGGGTTTGGGTTGTTGTTTGTTTTTGTGTTTTTTTTTATTGATCTTCTGTCCAACGTCTGAGATCCTGGTTCCTTTTGTGATTCCCACAATCTGTTTGGGTTGTGGATGAAAGAAATAATTGAATTTGCTTGGTTTATTTTTTACTTTAGATCATTCCTTTAAAATAATAATAATAATAAAAAATCCTCAAATATCTTATTTCGTTTGGCTGGGATCAATTCTTTACTAGGCTGCTATAATTCAATCTCGAGTCTGTACCACAAGGAAAACTGTATTAACTCTATTAAAAACTATAATAACTGTAGTAATTTGAGTGGTGGCTCGAAACCTTTCTTTTCTCTACTTCCAAACATGGATAGGATTTTGGTTTTTGTTTTACTTTCTTTCTCTCTCTTTTTTTTTTCTTTTTTTGGTATTGTCAATTGAACCCAGAAGTATTCTTCTGTGCTATACTCCCAGTCCTTTTTATTTTATTTCTTTTCTTTTTATTTTATTCTATTTATTTTAGTAGTGCTGTGGATTGAACCCAGGGGGATTCTACCTCTGAGCTACACTCCTAGTCCTATTTATGTATGTATGTATGTGTGTATGTATGTATTTAGAAACAGGGTCTTGCTAAGTTGCTGAGGATACTCTAAGTTACTGAGGCTGTTCGTTAACCAGCTCTCCTCCTGTCTTAACTAACCTTCCAAGTACTAGAATTACAGGCGTGCACCACCACACCCAGCTTACTTTCTTTTCTTTTCACAGATTTCTCTAAAAGTATGATGTATGTATGGAGTAATGCCTGATCCGAAGATAGATATTTCCAACTTGTTTCTTATTTGTAGGCACATCTTAGAAACACAGACTTCAGCCGGGCGTGGTGGCGCACGCTTGTAATCCCAGCATTCGGGAGGCTGAGACCAGAGGATCCGGGTTCGCGGCCAGCCTCAGCTACTTAGTGAGGTACTCCGCAACTTAGTGAGAGTCGGTTTCAAAATAAAGAATAAAAAATAGGGCTGGGGGTATAGCTCAGAGGTAGAATGCCCCTGAGTTCAATCCCCAGTGCCGCAAAAAAAAGAAAAGAAACACAGACTTCTCCTGATGAGGCTGAGAATTTCTCCTGAAACAGCTTGGAGAAATTTGAGCTAAAAAGTGAACTATGATGAATTCAGAGCTGTGAGGAGTCCAGTAATGTAGAACTACTCCTCAGCTTGAGGACAGCATCAGGCTCTCGGTGAACCATCAGAGGAAACAAAACATCCACTGATTCAGATCTTCATTCAGACCTGAGCAGAGAGGATGTCATTAATAAACTACCATGGTTGATTACAAGCTCGTTCAGAAGCAATCCTTACTTAACACCTATAACCCTTGCTCAAAATCAATTGCCATTAAGTTGTAAATAAATCTCCAAAATTGTAATTAAACCTGACGTTCCAATCCACTAATAAGCAAGCTCGTCATTTGCTGCTCTATATAACCACTTTAATTGTACTCTCAAGTGTTTTCCATAATATTAACATCTTTTGCCCTGCTTTTACACCGTATTGATGATTATCATCAGGCCTGTAATACATCAGAAGTCTTATACAAAGCATAGGTAGATGTTTCACTCAGCATTATCACTGCGCTGACCAAAACACTTGATGACCACAACTTAAAGAAGGAAGAAAGATTGAGCTGCTCACAGTTCTTGAGGTTTCAGTCCATGATAGGCTGGGTCATGTTTGCAGAGCTCAGAGCATGGTACTGGTAAGCAAAGAAAGAGAGAGAGGCTCCCCAAAGCCACACCCTAGCGACCTACACCATCCAGCCACACCCTACCTTCCTAACTTACCACCCAACAAAGCCATTACCCCATCAGTGGATTCATCCACTAACGAGATTAGAAAACTGGTGAATCAAGATGTCCATCCACAGATGAATGGATTACAAAACTATGGGATATATACACAATGAAATTTTACTCAGCCATAAAGAAGAACAAAATCATGTTCTTTGCAGGGAAATGGATGCAACTGGAAAACATTATATTAAGTGAGATTAGCCAGTCACAAAGAGTAAAGAAACATATGTTCTCCCTAATATGCGGATGTTAGGGAGTAGATGGGACATAAGAGGGTCCCCAGATGAAAAAGTAGAGACCCTCGATAAACAAAGAAGTAGACTTAACCGAAGGGAATGGACGGGGGTGGTGGTGGGGGAGCATCCTAAGGCACATGATGTACTTACACAATTATATCAAGATCACTCACTGAACTGAACTTGAGAGGGAGGGAGGGCGAGGGAGCGGGGTGGGAATTGGGGATAGGGTCAGATGAGAAATGTGTGCACATTTGTCTTTATCAATTTGTACCTAACAAAAATGTATAAATACAAAGCATGAATTATTACAATTAAAAAAAAAACTGGTGAATCAATTCTATCACCCCTGAACATCAATACCTCAGCTCTTCCAGGGGACAGTCTACATCCAAACCATAACAGGAGATACTTTTTTTCCCCTCCCTTTTAGTGTCTAAATTATTTTGCTAGCATATGCTATTTCTGTATTCTGCATGATGACACAATTTAACACGATTTGTTTTAACATTTGGAAATCAAAAGTAAAGTACTTTTTTTTTTTTTACATGACTCATTTGATGCATAACTGCATTTCTGAGGTCCAATTTGACAAGCACAGTTGTACTCCTTGGGAATTTGTTGACTTGTGCTAAGAAGCTAAAAGTGGTAGCAACAAGCTTTTGTCCAAATGGTTGATTTTTTTTGTTGTTGTTGTTGTTGGTTTTTTTTGCATGTGGTATATTGCTTGAGATGAGTTGGCAAGGAATACATTTTGCAAGATGTTTGTGTTTACAAGAAGTACTGTTTTGTGTCCATAGGAGAATATCTTTGTGGGAGAATATAGCATGGTATTATTGTACTGATATATAGGTTTCAGTCTAAAACCTGCAAATTTATTGCTATGGAATCATTTTGTCACTCTTGGAAAAAGGTTCATTGAAGTTCAAAGTCTGCTGTAAGACCTGTCTTCACTGTTTCCAACTGTTGAGATGTTTTACATAATTTCAGATGAATTTGGGGTTGGGAAACTTTCACTATTTCATTTTTGGTCACTAGACTTTTCCTGGTATGCAGAAAGCTTCTGGAATATGTGATTAAGAAAACCTTTTAAGAAAGCAAATGGTATTGTTTTGAATAACTAAAAAAAGTAGATCTCGAAAATATTTTTCATGACTTAATTTATTGATATATTCAACTAGACCTCTACTTTTAAAATCATTTAACTATGCTGTTTTTCTTTAGTAAAGCACAAAATGATTAGCCTTAAAGTATTTGGAACCCATATATATTTCCAATATGTTTGCTTGCATTTTTTAACATTATAATAGAACATTTTTAACTTTTCTTTCAATTACACAACTCTCCAAGCCTGTAAGTAATCTTGGAATTATTCAGTTTATATTAATTTGGGTAGGAAGATGATAATTTTCTTCAAGCAAATCAAACTTAAACATTCACTCTAAAATGGTAAATTTGCACCAGTGTTGTTGAAAACTGGATTGTGTACCAGGGGAAATATATTCTGCTTTAAACATCAATGCCAAATTTTAGTTCTATTTTTTTCTTTAATCCTTCATTTTCCTAATTTTTCCAACAGTTCCAAATTTTGAATACTAAGTTATACTAGTTTTGTTGTTGTTTTTTAGCTAAGATTTATTTTTAGGGACAGAACCTAAAGATATCATTTAGTTCTTCTTATTTTTTATTAGAACAACAAAATAACTCACTTTGAAGTGTACTTTACTTGGATGCATTTATAAAATTGAGAGTTTAAACAATTTTATACCAGATGCTTCTTCCAGCTCTCCATTTTCACTAGGATATTTGAAGTCTCATAGAAAAAAAGAAAAAAAAAATCAATGTTGAGATAACCCCTCTATGACTGCCTCCCTTTTCACTCTTTAAATCTAGTAATTTTCCATCTCTGCCTCTCAACGTGAAAAGCCTTCACAGCTCCTGGTTTATTTCAGTTGTTGACACTTTCGAAACCTGCAGGTCTGAGTAAGCACCTCCAACTAAATTTGAAACATGGAGTTGGAAGAAGCCATGTCCCTAAAATTCTTATTTAATTTTTTTTAAGTGACAGGAGAGCTACAAACACAAAAAGACTGACAGTAAACAACTCATACAATGAGGAGAGCCGCTAAGAGGAGACTGGAAAAGAGTCTCTTTAAAAAAAAAAAAGAAGAAGAAAAAGGAAAAAAAAAAAAAAAAACAGACTGTTGGTTTATTATTTGAAATATATGACCTGGTTTAAAAATAGCTCTAGAATTATGTGGTTTCTTTTGGGTGAATCAAGAGGTATCATCAAAGATAAATTTATCACCCGGCACTTTTCAATTTTAATTAATAAAATGATTGGTTAGTTTCCAAAATAAGCGTGCAAGCCTCAGTCGCACCTACCACGCTGGGAAAAGGTATTTGCTTAGAGCCGGTATCACGGTACTCCAGGAGAAGGCAGGTATAGCCTCTGAGTCCCAGAAAATTTTAAAATACTAATATTTAATACATAAGGGAGCATAAAATGGATTTTTCTCAGAGCCTCTGCCCATATATAGATATGCTATATGTGTTTGTAAGTACTGCACAAGAGACCAGAGTTTCTCAAGAAGAATCAGGGCACAGAAGGAAAAAGCAGCTCACTTTTCTGTGCATGTCCATGGAAGAGGGAAAGGTGTAAATCTGAGAACCAAAAGCTTTTCTCAAAGAAAAACAACTTTTTGTGATTTTTTTTTCCTGAAATAGCTCATAGTTAAATTAGAAGCATCAAAGCAAAGGGTAAAATAAACACAGTAAAGTAAATGACATGAAATAAAATGAAAGGTTTTATGGATAAAAGCTTCTGATTCAGCTTCTGATTGGGGGAATAATATTCCTCTTTTTTTTATGTATCATCCTACCATTTTATCATCAGCATCATCAAAATGTGTTTTTGCGTATTTCCCATGAGCTGGGAACAGGAGATAGGAGTTAAGTACAGGATATGTTCTCTGCCCGCTACTGATTCCAGGCGCTCGTGATTTTTTGAGTTATACAAAAAAAGCATCTTTATTTGTGTTTTCAATGGCTTTATCAAGAGGGAATTTTATTTCTGAATGCTAAAATGATACGTGTACAGCACAGCTACCATCAGTGGCTAACCTGTAACAGATGTAGGGAGACCTTGTCCAAAGTATGAAGCATACCTGCAGAAAAAAATTCTTGGGTCTGAAGTTTCTGTGTGTGTGTGTGTGTGTGTGTGTGTGTGTGTGTGTGTGTTATACAAATATATATATATTTAATTTAATATATTATTTCATGAATGATACATATTTAATGAAATGATTGCAGTTAGCTTGGCCACCATAAATTGTTTCTAATTATGTCTTTGACTTGTCTTTCATCTCTTAGTACAATCAGGCCATGTGACTAAGATATTCGCTTGTGTTTCTTCTCCCAACTTGCCCTTTGCCCCTGTCATGCATATGATGCTAACTACTAAAATAGTAAAAATTCTAAGTTTTCAAGTTTTTTAAATACTAAACTGCTTTAATATTTTCTTACCTGTTTTTTGTATTGTATACATATTTTTCAGTCATCATTACTTCCTATCTTCCTACTTAAAAGCCTAAACTTGTGGATAGTGTTTTGCTACTGTGGGTCTTTGAGCTCAATAAGAGAAGAAAGGATTTACCAAATCCCTCCCTCCTCCTCACAAAAAAAACCAGTTCTGCCACTGGCACTGGGGTCTGGGAAACCATGTTCCCAGGGGTAATTCAATGGCAATGCCTGTGGAGAAGACAGGACAGGGAAGAAGATTCTAGAGAATGGTTGACTGAGACATCCAATTCTTAGTTGTAAAATTAGCATACACAAACATAGCAGACAAACAGCACAGTACAGGGCCTGGGCCTGGGGCGCTGGCCAGTGTGGACAGCAGGCAGTGCCTGCCAGATGACCTCCACTGTGGGTGAGGGACTCTCTTGGGCTTTGGTACTGGGTAAGACCCCAGGGCCTCGGGAAGCCCCCCATCTTATTCAAATCACTATTGTTACTGTGTTAGTATCAAAGTAGAGATTTCCCTTCCAGCCCAGTGGACGAGTTTCAAGTTGGGCCTGTGTTGATTCAGAGAAAACAAGAACATTTTTTTTCCCTTGACTCTCTGGCCTCTTGAATGTGCCCGGGACAAATTTATACCCATTATGTTTTTATTCTTGTAAAATTGGTGGAATGAAGAACGCTGAGCTGGGACTCAGGAGACTCCGATTCCAAGCCTGGGTTTTCGAGTTTGTCTTAATACAACACAGGCCGTGAACGCCTTGGCAATTGTGTTTTGATAGAAGTCGTGTTAAACTGTGTTCACTTTATCCAAGTCTGAAAGTCTGAAGTTAGAGTTGCTTGATTAAAGGTTCCAAGGAAGGGCACAACCTAAACGAGGGTTGAGAATGGATTCCAACTGCTCAGAGCAGGCGCCATACACCCAGCTTGTTTGTTTGGGGAAACAACAACAAAGCTTCCAAGTTTTTAAAGTTTATTTTTTGTGTGTCAAGAAAGCTCTGAAATAATTTTTCTCAGGTTGAGATGCGTAGCTCAGTGGTAGAACACTTGTCTAGCAGGAGTGAGACCCTGGGCTCAACCTTCAGCACTGCAAAATGAACAGAAAACACTTTTCTTTCTTGCACTCCAA
This sequence comes from Graphiurus murinus, assembly GCA_004027655.1. NCBI lineage: Eukaryota > Metazoa > Chordata > Mammalia > Rodentia > Gliridae > Graphiurus > Graphiurus murinus. The sequence goes on along the minus strand of PVLC010010239.1, from coordinate 36,161 downwards.
AGTGCTCCTTACATTGCCGCTGGCTCCTCCTCCTCCTCCTCCTCCTCCTCCTCCTCCTCCTCCTCCTCCTCTTCCTC
>PVLC010010239.1:0-35984 GCA_004027655.1 Graphiurus murinus | reverse complement strand
AGACGCTCACTCAGCGGCCGGCGGCTTCTGGCTTCCGCTGGCCACCTGCTCCTGTTTGCGCCTTTGCTCCTGTGTTCCCAGCCGCTGCCTCCTTCTGCGGTGCCTCTAAGGATCTGACCTCCCCCTGGTGTTGGAGGCCGCTCCCTCAGGAGTGTCTGCCACTGCAGACATGGTTCCACGCCACAGCTTCCTATCACCCACCAACTTCTGACAAGGATGAAGGGCCTTTGCTTCCTGGACTTCCTTATCTCCGATCTTCAGCTCTGCCTACTGCAAGGGAAATGTTCCCTCCATTACTCAATAAAACACTTGTTCTGGGGTTAACGATGACCGTATCATTGCCAGGTCCACTTCTCCATCCTTCTCGAATTGTCTTCTGCAGTGACTCTGTAGACCACTCTCTCCTCTGCAGTGTCTCCTGCCTCTCACCCGCTGTCAGTCTCTCTCACAGGCCCCTGGTGGCTTTTCTTCCTTCCTCTGATCCCTGTGCATTAATGCTTCACATGGCTGCCACTTGCCTCTATGCCGTTCTTTTCTGATACTGCGTCTGAGGGAGTCACGGTTTTCTCTTAGCTTTAACTTCTCCTCCTTTGTGAATTATACCCAAAGTCTGTCTCCTGCCCATACCTTTCACCAGGGAGTGTGAGACTCAATCCCAGTACCGTACAGTCTATGTTCGCTTGGTCAGACGTCTGCCTAGATATAACACACATGCACGATTACAACTGACTTTTCCTCAAACCCTGACTTGAGTGTGTATTTCCTTTTCTGATGAAAAGCAGCAATACCACCCACCTTCAAACTAGAAGTCTCAAAGTCGTCTGTGAAAGTTCCTCTCTTTCTTCCTTCACAGCAAGTCCATAACTGGGCCATGTTGAGACTCTCAATGAACTTGATAAACTCAACACCAAGATAACAAACAACCCAATTAAAAAATAGGCAACTCAAGGGAATAAACACTTCTCAAAAGAAAGAAAAACACAAATAATGGTCAACAGGTACACAAAATAATGGTCAATACCATTGGCAAGCAGAGAAATGCAAATCAAAACGACACTGAGATTCCGTCTAAGCCCAGTCAGGATGGCAATCATCAAAAATACAATCAATAATAAATACTGGTGAGGATATAGAGAAAGGAACTCTTGTGCACTGTTGGTGGGACTACAAATTAATACAACTACTAGGGAGATGAGTGTAGAGGTTCCTCAAAAGACTAGGAACAGCACCACCGTATGACCAGCTGTATGACTCCTTGTTGTCTTTCCAAAAGAATTAAAGTCATCGGGAGGCTGAGACCGGAGGATCCGGGTTCGCGGCCAGCCTCAGCTACTTAAGTGAGGCACTCCGCAACTTAGTGAGACCCGGTTTCAAAATAAAAATAAAAAAATAGGACTGGGGGTATAGCTCGGAGGTAGAATGCCCCTGAGTTCAACCCCCAGTACCGCAAAAAAAAAAAAAAAAAAAAAAAAAAAAAAAAAAAAAAAAAAAAAAAAAAAAAAAAAAAAAGAATTAAAGTCAGAAAACCTTAGTGCTACATGTGTGCCCATGTTCATAGCAGCACAATTCACAAGAGCCAAATTATTGGAACCAACCTAAGTGTCCATCAACAGATGAATGGATAACAAAACTATAGACTGTACACTCAATGGAATTGTACTCAGCCATGAAGAAGAACAAAGTTAGGCCATTTGAAACGAAATGGTTGGAACTAGAGAATATTATGCTAAACGAGATCAAAGTAGGAAACGGAGTGGATTTTGGTTAAATGCAGGGAGAAAACAATAGAATTGTGGGAGGAGATGGGGGAGGGAGATAGGAAAGAGAAATAGGAGGACGGAGGAAGGAAACAGTTCACATAATGCGATGTCCAAACCTGGAGGAGTCACTACCCATCTCACAGGTACAGGGAGGGAGGAGGGGGAGCCAGGTGGGATCCAGGGAATCACACCAGCTGATTGTGCATGTACGTTGGTTTGTTTCACTTTGAACCTCGCTATGGTATAATTCCAGTGCATCAGTTAAAGTATAAGAAAAAAAAAAAATCTCCTGCACCTGACCCTTGCCCTCCAGCCTCACCTGTACCTTCTCTGTTCGGGCCACATCATCCCTCCTGAGACTGGTGTCTCACCCCACCAGGTAACTTCTCTGCCCTTCCCCACCTGTGCGGTGGTGCCCCAGGAAGCTGCCCACCATGCAGGCTCTTCTGCTTGACTGAGATGGGCGGGAGGCTCTGGAGACAGGAGAGAGGTTGGGTCCCTGTAGTTCTGGCGTTAGCTGCCTTCCCCTGAGGAATGCAGCTCCACTGGAAAGCCCTTCTTCCTACCCTCACTTCTTAACAGGCTCCAGGTACCTTGCCTCAACCTGCCCCTTCCTGTCGCCATCGGCTCACTGCTTCTAGTGCCTGGCGCCATGCGTCGTCCATGGTTCTCTGAACTCTGCACACCCCTCTGCAAATGGCGCTTCCCGCTCTTGTGTCTCTGTTAAACCCGAGTGTGCAGCCTGCTTTCTGCCGGGTCAAGCAGCGATGAGCCGGTGGCCTCTCAAGAGTTTAAAGAATGACTTATTAATTGAAACTTAAGAAAGAAGTATTTTCTGACATATGCAACAGCCTTTGAAAATATCAGAAGAACATTTTTGCTCCTCCTTCCTTTCTCTTCTTCTCTTCCTTCCTTTGCTTGCTTATTTCCTTTTTTCCTTCCTTCCTTCCTTCCTTCCTTCCTTCCTTCCTTCCTTCCTTCCTCCTTTCCTTTCTTTTCCTTTCCTTTCCCTTCCTTTCCTTTCCCTTCCTTCTTCCTTTCCTTTTCCTTCCTTCTTCCTTTCCTCTCCTTTCCTCTTCTCTCCTCTCCTCTCCTCTCCTCTCCTCTCCTCTCCTCTTCTTTCCTTTCCTTTCCTTTCCTTTCCTTTCCTTTCCTTTCCCTTCCTTTCCTTTCCTGTAGTCTTTTATTTGTTCCTTATGTCTCTTTAGCTTCTGACTAATTCAAAATCAATCTGTAAGCATAGTTTAAGTTGTACAGCATTTTCTCCCATGATAGTGCAGTGAGGTATATTTGTGATTTGTAACCCATTGATTTCAATTCCGTGGGGTGGGGTAGTGACTTAAACTTCAGTGCCAGGAGGTGGGAATCATCTTTCTCATCTGAAATATCACCTGTAGGGATCGGGTGGAGAGGATTATGTCAGTTCTTCAATGAATCTTCGCATTTCAGGACTGGCAGCAATCACCCAAGGGAGTGACTTCACGCTGTGTCATTTCCCTCATCCTGCACTCTCGAGTTTGCATCGTCCCCGGTTAATTTGCTGAGGTCTGCAGGGTTTGGTGATCGATGGGAGGTTGTAGAGAGGTCTGGAATGTGAGGGATGGGGTGTGCAAGCGTAATGGCAATGCTGCATCATTTCCTGATCCATAAAATGAGCAAAGAATTTTTTGACCCGACTGATCCCCGGGGATGGACGTGGTTTTTAAACTCCCTTTTCTTCAAGGAAATGTCAATATGCATGGAAAATCTGGCAGAGCTGAATGAGTAATAAAGTGGGAAGAGAATGGTAATGCGTTTGGAGCCAGATAAAGGACATACATTTTAGAGAAAAGTCAGTGTCTGTACACTTTGCTCGTCCCAAGACCACATAGAAAAAGAAATAGATAGTAGGTTCGTATGTACCAACTGTGTAACCTTAGACAAATTACTTATACTGTCTGTACCTTAGCTTTATTGTTTTTTAAAGTGGAGGACATACACTACCAGACATGCGCATTGTGATGATTCAGTAAAACAGACATAACACTAGAATATCAAGTAGAGTACAGAGCAGGTAAACTTGGGGAAAGTGGAATGGAGGCTCCAGTTCTGCTCTGAGCTGATTACTAGACACTTTTGTGCTCTTCACTGCTTCCTGTTCTAAGCTTTTTAAAAAATCATTACTATTTTGTAACAGGGTCTCACTAAATTGCTGAGGCTGGCCTTGAACCTGCAATCCTCCTGTCTCAGCCTCCCCAGCACTGGGGTTACAGGCGTGCTCCACCATACCCAGTTCTGTGCTATACTTTTGTGAAATCTGACCACTATCTCTTTTGCTGCTCATTGTGCAGCAGCTGTTTCCCCTCCAGGTTAAGAGTCTTCATGTTCTGCCTTGCATAATAGATATAATAAATTGCACCCATAGCCCATGTTAACTCTTACTTTGTTAGAGTAAAATTTTCCTTGCTGCCACCTCCTTCCTTCACACGACTCTGCTTTCTGCCTGTCCCTAACATCAATAAATTGCTCCTCGGCTTCTAAAAATCACAATTTAGGAAGAGGGGCCATTTCTGACTTGAAGGTTATTGTTTTATAACAAAATTCCTTCTAGTAACAAACCTGGATAATTTGGGGTATTGGTAAAGACAAGGAATCCACTTAAGATCAGGAACTTTAGTATGAAACAAAAATATAGAACTGGGATTGTAAACTGCTGAACTAACATGGGATTTTCACTAGCAATACACTTACCAGGGGGAAAACAGATGCACTAGCGACCCTGAATTCAATGAAATAAATAAAATCAAAGTGTCAATGAAAAGTAACTTTTTAAATAACAGGCAAGTACTAGGCACTTAGTACTTTATTTTTAGATGTTCTGCCTTGCATAATAGATATAATAAATTGCACCCATAGCCCATGTTAACTATTACTTTGTTAGAGTAAAATTTTAAAGCTTATGTCTAATTTTATTTTTAAATCATTTAGCTATAAATGAACCAAGTTCCCTTCTCATTGGCTGAGAATTCTTAACAAGCATCCTGGTAGCTGTGGGATGCAGCCCAAGTGTTCTGTGTGCTTGTCACATGTTTCCCTGGTTTAACAAAGGGTGTTTTGCATTTGAAAATATCCCCTATGTTGTGATTGTCTAGATGGACTTTTATGGGTTTTGTTAAGTTAGAGTTTCTTAAAAGAGTTGTTCTGACAAGTCTTATTTGCGATTATATTCCCACCTATTTAGATTTTTCTCCATGGCCTAAAATAAGTAACATAAATCCTTTTACATGCAAGGAAGTGCTGTAGCTGTACTTATCAAGACCACAGAACAATATACCTTGGGAGTCCTGTGTATTAGACATTTTGTATCTTGGAGAACCGTCTTCCAATATGGCAGAAGCCCCATGGTACTACCGGGCAAGCAGCACAGGCAGGCACATTAAGGTCAGAAGTTGTGAATTCCACGACTTTCATTCTGGGGAGACTGTGGCAGTTTTCAGCAGGACAGAGGTTTTAAATATAAAGCTATTAGACATGATGTTGGCTCCAAGAAGTTTTTTTTTTCTTCTTAACTCCGCAAATAGATTAAGCATATTATTTATAGCAATTCAATCTGAAACCACTTTCCTGCAAAATCTTTTTCTACTTATTTTCGTTTTCCTCGATTGCAGGATTCTGAAGAACAATTCAAACTGAAACCATTGGTCCATTGTGTGTTCAGTTTTATTGGGACTGAATTGATCTACTATATACTGCCCATGTGAAAGTGTACTATTAGAAGTTCTGATATATGTATACGCATTTGAAGTCATCAACAAAAGCCAGATAATGAGCACCGCCCTCCCTTTGTAATGCAGGGCAATGTTTGTTTGTTTTTTAATCCTTCCTAATTTCTCTCATCTATCTCTACCTTCATTTTCCCATTGCCACGTGCCACTGATATACTATCAGTATTGATTAGTTTTCATTTTCTAGAATTCTCTAGAAATAGAATTGCCTCATACGTCATATTTTTTAAAAAACAAATCAAGACTCTTTTCATTTAGCATAATTATTTTGAGATCGATTTTTACTTCTGTGTGCATCAATGGTTATTCCTTTTTGATGTTTGGCATGATTCCATTACGCCTGTACACACCGTGTGTTTATCCATCCGCCATGTACATCATGGCTTGCTTCTGGCATTAGCCTGCTGACGTAAGTCAACTGAGGACATTCATGCCCATAGCTTCGTGAGGAAGTGTGCTGTCATTTCTCTTAGGTAAATACCAAGGAGCAGACTCTCTGGGTCATGTGGTAGGGGTATGGATGAATCTTAGGAAACTGCCAAACCCTTTCCTGAGTGGCTACAGAATCTTACATTCTTGGCAGGAAACAAGAGTTCCGGTTGTTTTTCATCTTGCTGACTTTGCTATCGTTGGTATTTTAAACTTCAGGCATTCCAGTGCAGGTGCAATGTGTAGTGGTCCTTGATGCCTTCATTCATGTATCTCCACCGACTGGAGATCTTGAGCATTTTTTATGTGCTTATTTACTGTCTATACATGTTTGCTAACGAGATGTCAGATAAAATCTTTTGTCTATATTTTGTTAGGTTTTTTTGTCCAGTATAACAGTTCTTCATATATATTTAGATACAAGTCATACATACATGCACACACATATATATGTTATATGTAATATTGATATATGTTATATGTAATATAATATATATATGAAAAATACTACTAGAGACTAAAATTTCAATGCAATTTTTTCCTGGTAAATCACCTTTTTGGCAATAAATTCATCAAACTAACTTTTTATATCCCTTAAAATAAATCTGATCAGAATGATCCAAAATGTAAATCACTTTTAGTATTCCTATTTGGGCTTTAAGAACTGTGATACCATTATTTATGCTTCTTAGATCAATGCATATGTCTCTTGTATCAATTATCATTTCTTTTAAATCATATATTACTGCCCTTCATCTGATGGTTCTCACGTTCTCTCTAATGCTGTTCCTAATTTGCCCGTGCATTTATAAAACATTATAGCTTTATGCAGATAGACTAATAACTTAAAGTAAACGGAACCTTTGTTTACCGCCTACTGTTCTTAGCCCTTTGCACAGATGAAACAATTCAGTTAGCACCACAGCTTGTGTGTATTGTGATTCTATTTAAAAGCACAGAGAGGAAGGACACTTTCCCGTGATCGTGCCCAAGTGGCAGAGCCAGGATTCGTGTCAGATCTGTCTGCTCCAATACCCACATCCTCTGTGCCGCCATAAAAGACTCGCATGTTTTCTTTAAGGGGGAAAAATGCTCTAAACAATTATTTCTTGTGACAGCAAATTACAAATCATGCCTTCCTTTTCCCCTTCAATGAGCAAACAAAATAAATGAACTTGAATTCTAACTTCGTTTTCCTTTCTCAGCAATGAAATTGCCAAAAATTAATGTTTTGGAATGAAAGAAAACAAATTTAAGGCTCTAGAAAAGTTTATACATTGTAAACTAGGTTTTTATCCATCGTACTCATTAAATGTGTTACACTCTATTATGCCAATTTTTACAACAGGATTTTCAAAAGTATAATTTTATGTGAGCATAAAAATCATTCATGAAACATTGGCTGCAGCCACAGTTTGCAAACCCACAATTTTTTTTTTTTTTTTTGCATCCAAGAGAAAACTTAATTCAGGTCATTTCTCTCTGAACAATCGGAATTGTTGCCTGATGTTTGTGGACAAAGTTCTACTAATGCAGCAAGTTCAGACAAAGCTACTGAAGATGCACTACCTGTGAGTTATAGTTAGGAAGTTTGTGACTGATATGGATGAAAGTCTTGAAGAGAAATCTTAATAGATTTTAATAATTCTAAGTTCAGTATGCAAGATGCTAATGTCTTTAAATGACTTCTTTACCTGGAATCATTCATTAAATGTCTTCACTGCAGGGTCCCAGGACTGGGGAATGAGGTTTACTCTGTGTCTCTCTAATATTTCTCTCTGTCTTTGTCATCTGCTTGTGAACCTGGTCATCAGTTTCCCTCTCTGCTTAAAGACATTCAAGGATGGGGAACACCAAGCCTTATTTCAATCTTACTATTTTATCATATCCCAGGGCAAGCGCAATGTCCATTGCTCTAAGCTTTCTACAAGAAAAATTCTTAGAAGACGTGTGATGGAGTTTTTATTTTTATTTGAATTACTGCATCCTAAATATAATACCACATAAGATTTAAGCAGCTTTACCAGGCGTTGTGGCACATTTCTGTAATCCTAGTACTTGGGAGACTGAGACAGGAGGATCGCAGGTTCTCAGCCAGCCTCAGCAACTTAGTGAGGCCCTCTGCAATTTAGTGAGACCTTGTTTCAAAATAAAAATAAGATAGGACTGTTCAGGGAGAGAGGGAGAGAGAGAGAGACAGAGACAGAGGAAGAGGAGGAGGAGGAGATGGAGGGAGGGAGGAAAGAAGGAAGGAAAGGAAAGGAAAGGAAAGGAAAGGAAAGGAAAGGAAAGGAAAGGAAAGGAAGGGAGGGAGGAAGGACAGTCTTAAGCAGCTTCTGCTTAATTTCCATTAGGTCATTTTATTTATTGACATATAGCTGTAGTATGCGTTTTTGCTTATCAAATTGCAACTTCTATAAATCAAGTGTTTCTGGGCTTTCTGTGTTTTGCAAAGTCCTCCTTATGATTTAAAACTTTTCCTCAAATGAGAAAATATCTTTTCCCCATTCTGTAAATTGCATGCCCTCCTCTTCAGACAGATAAGGAAAAAGCAATCAAACCCACAGATAAACAGAAACCAGCTTATTCCTCACCGCCTGCCAACCTCACGCCACTGAGTGCTGAGAAAAGTTGACTTGGACAGGCGAGGGTTGTGTCACTCCCCAAAGCGCTGAATTTCTAGTTTTTGTCTCCTCCAAGCTTCCTTTTCCCATTCCCTACAGACACACTCCCCAGAAACTTCTGCCAACCCTCTCTGTTCTTCTAGGGGCTTACCCCCATCTGTTTATTTCCTTAGGAAGCGAGGTGGGTCTAACTCAGAAGAGCATCATGGCCATAACCATGGAGCTAGGCAGCTTGGCCTCAGCCTCTGCCCCTGCCCCTGCCCCTTACTAACCAGGCCTTCTTGGGGACCCTACCTAACTTTTTCAGAACTCAGTTTCCCTTGCTCAATTACAGGGATGAGAACAATTGATAGATAACTGCCTTTGTCATAGAGTTATGTGAGAATTTCATGAGGGAATTCTTGGAAACTGCAGGGCATAAGCAATCCCTATGAAAGCATGCTATTTTTCTTTGTTGGATGCAAACTGAAGATTACGAGAATGCCACCTAATACATTCCCAAGTAGGCAGATGCGAAGTGAGAAGTCTCTTTGTCCTTTCCTAAGTGGCTCTCCCAGCCTGTGAAGAGGACCTAAGCAGGAGAGAGGAGAGATGTGAAAATTTATGAAGTCTGTGGTTTTGCTAAGCTGGATCCAAGCAAAGGCCAAACATTTGCTCATCCTTAAGGCTGTTTCTCCCTTGTTAGATATGAACAGCTAATGTCTTGGAGCGGAACAAGCAATTTCAGAGCAACAAATTACTATGTGATTTTTTTTTAAAAAAGAATCAAGACAATGTTACCTCTTTATGCACACTTAAATATAGGGTTTGTAGTTATATAAAAATGATGATGACACACAGAGCTTATGCATTTGAAATGCCTTCCAATTTCCAGTACCTCACATAATGAAACAGATTTCATGGTCAGCCCCCACAGACACACAAAAGAAGCCGAAGGGATAGAGGCCTCCAACAGAGTCATGTTACTGATGAAAGGTCTGTAGGTACCAAGGGAGTGATAGCAAAAGACCATAAGGTAAGGGCTTTGGGAGGAGAAAAATAAATATCTGTCACCATGTATGCATGTATTGGTCTGTCTCAATCTCTCTCTGCAGCCTTCTTTCTTTCTGCTTGTGTATAACTTTTTTTTTTTTACTCTCTGTTATAGTCAGATATAAAATAGAGCTCAGGGTTGATATAGTTAAGTCATGAGTGTTGAAACCTCATTGGTAGACAAATCCATTGTAATGGATATACTAGGTGGTAACATAGGCAGGTGGGCATGGCTAGAGAAGGTGGGTCTCTGTGGGTGTGGCTTTAGGGACTGTGCTTATGTCTTTGAATCCCCCTGCTTGCTTGATTGCTTGCTTGCTTGCTTCCAGCCTCCAGGATGTAAAAACGGAGCTTTGTGCATCCCCCACCCCCCTCTCTGCTTCCCACCGCAATGCCCTGAGCTCTAGATCTGGGCCTCACATGGGCTGAACCCAGAATCTCCAAAAAAAAGAAAAAAAGAAATGTGAGCAAATAAAATTCCCTTCCTCTAAGGTGTATGGTCAGTCATTTTTATTACAGCAGTGGGGATGTTGACTGAGATACTCTCTTTCTCTGTCTCAGCTGTTTTTCTCTCACTATCTCTCTGGGTCTCTGGCTCTTTCTCCCATGCACATGTGCTCCCATTCACCCCCTACAAATTATTTCAGTCATTCATCAGAGATGCAAAGTGCTAACAGCAATAATCAAGAAGGGTGTGTTGTTTCATTTAAGTAAACAAGAGCAGAGGCCTTCAAATATCTCCCAATCTTTTGTCCTTTCTTTTCTTTTCTTTTTGTTTTTTGATACTGGGGAGTGAACTTAGGGACATTCTACCTCTGAGCTACACTCCCAGGCCTATTTTATTTTATTTTTGAAAAAAGGTCTCACTAAGTTTCTCTGGATTTTGCTAAGTTAGTGAAGCTGGCTTTGAACCTGTGATCCTCCTGTCTTACCCTCCCAATTACTAGGATGGTAGGAGTATAGCACCACACCTGGCTCACGCGGGCTTTCCTGAAGGCCAAATTTTGTGGCTTCAACTGATCACTTACACTTATCAAAAACTAATTTAGCAGAGTCTGATGATTTCTAAAGAATTGTAAAAGTCAGGGCAGACCCCACATATGTAAAATATATTACATTCATACTGATCCTGTAGAATTAAGCCAATCAAAACACCAAGTGGATGATAGTACTAGAATTAACCACCCAAAGATACAAAAGAAATGCGTTACATATAATGTGAAATTTTCCTTAGATGCCTAATGTGAGGATTTATTGCATCATTTGTGCTATGAGATGGTGGTTGTCAAATTGTACTTGAAGGACATGAAAATAATTGTTGGAATTTTAATTTATTTGCAAAATGGGTTCACACTGGGCCCAGGGAATATAAATCTTGGACTAAGGTCCCTGCATCCTTTCCTTCCCATGAAATAATTTCTGTGTGCCGCACACTTGGTGCATTCTTTAGGTATGCTATTTTATTTCACAATTTCAATATATATACACACACACATGTGTGTGTTTGTGTGTGTGTGTGTGTGTGTGTGTGTGTGTGAGAAACCAACTCTCTATTTAGCAGAAACTGAGACTCATTGAAATTCTAAGATGTTAGTGGACCTTCCTAAGGAAAAACATGGTCAGACTCAGGCTCTCAGCTATAAGTCAGGAAAAAGGTCCCCAGCCCAGTTCTGGGGCTCTCTCCAGAAAAGGGAAGTAGTACTCCCTTTTTGCATCTAGCACTGTAACTAGGGACCTACCTTCCAGAATGCTTCTGTTTTAGAAAGACCAAGTGTAGCTCTGGTTATTAGCAGGCGAGATACAACACCTATGGATATCTTTTTCTCAGATTTTAATTTGAGTACTCACTAAGGAAGAGTCAAAATATCTAAAGTGAGAGAAAAGAACAATATCATGTGAATCATACAAATATCTATATTCATTACTCTAGTACTTAATCCCTGAGGTGACTGATTGATGGGGCTAATTTGCTCCATAACTTAGACTGCAAAGTGAGAGAAACTATTTAACACTGAAAGCAGCAAGGGGTCTTCTCTAAACTCTCATCAGTAGCATCCTTTTTGACATGCCAGTTCTGTAGTAACATGTTGCACTTCCTATACAACCTCTGAAATGACATCTGAATTATATCCCTGAGCCTTATGCTTTCGTCTCTGCATTTCTTCTTTATTAGGAAAAAAAATTAAGCATAGTTTGAAACAATGAACGCTTGTTATGAGCAATTTGGAAAAACAAGCAAAAGCCCCCTCAATAAATAAATAAATATCATTATCAGACCCCAGGTTATACTCACTATTAACAATTTGATCTGCAAGTTGAGCCGTATGAAACCCCTGGTGATTCACCAGTTTTGACCTCCTTGATTAGCAGATTCATGTGGGTAACAGTAAATGCTCTACATGTCTTTGAAGATTACCTGGGTACTTATTTGTGCTCCTAAGATTGGTCTTGTCCACACAACTTCGGGTCTAAGTTGCTTTGCTTTGTTTTGTTTTCACTTAACATGACATAGAGGATGTTTCGCAACTTTTCTTTAGAAGCACAATCGTTTTCTTGTCTTAAAGCACTCCTTGCTCTGTGCTTTGCCCCATAGATCCAGCGTGTTCTTGGCTCCCTGAAAGGGGTTATTTGGCAGTATGTGTTAACCATTCACTCATCAAACATATTGCTTAAGCCTGCAAGAAGAAAAGCTTTAGTAACTCAAGTTATTTGAGCATTTTCTGAAAGATATTTAACAAGAAAAACTCCAGGGAATCCGATCGAATAGGTTGTTTACACCACTCTTGGTATTATATTTCCTGAGAACAGCTGTACAATAGGAATTGCCAAAATTACAATTCATCACATCAAAAGTGACCTTTCCCAATATTTAAGAGGTTGAAATTTTTAGCTAAATACAGTTCCTGGAGCTCATTAGATTTTCGAGAGTGTATATAGGCATGTCAAGGTTGCATTTTCAAAATGTGGTGTTTGAAAGTATGTATTTCTAAATAATGTTACCAGATTGTCTTTACAAACCCCAAATCAATTCATTTTTCGTTGTGAACTGCAGCTTACAGTATTTCCTTTTTAGAAAGGTAAGTTTATTTTTCATGACATTGCAGAATACATGAATTTGGAAGAAATATTTATCCATACAAAAGAGGAAAATTATTTTGAGCTAGGTTAGACTCTGAAGAATAGATGTTGTGTTTTTGTTTTTGTTTTTTTTTCCCTCTGTAATGAAGTAGAGAGGAATCAAATCTGAGCTGTTTCTGCAATGAGGCATTTGTCTTAGCCTCCCAAAGAAAACTTTGCCTGGACAAATGAGATTGGGAAAAGCAGGTATCAGAATATATCTGCCTTTAGGAAATTTAGAAAGAACATCTTCGTTTAACATTTCTGAGTAATCCTGCTGTGGTGATAATGAGTAACCTAGTATTCTACCCACGGCTTCTCAAATGTTTTGCATATTGTGGAGTTCTTAGAACATTGAGCAGAATCTAGGAAATGTTGTCCACACCTATGAGGTGTTTTGTAATTGCTCGGTTTTGCCTACTCTCTGTCCTGTCATCTTGATCATTTCTCGGTTAGAATCCAGGCAGTCCCCATGGTGGCTCTCTGGAAAAGCAGCAAGAGCTGGGTGTGGTGGCACATTCCTGGAATCCCTGTATTTGGGAGACTGAGACAGGAGGCAACTTAGTGAGACCCTGTTTCAAAATAAAAAAGTGCTGGGAATATAGCTCAGAGGTAGAATGCCCCTGGGCTCAATCCCTAGTACTACAAAAACAAAAATAAATAAATAAATAAATGACAAGAGTTGATTTTTATGAGGACAAAATGTGGAAAAATTTTGAACCTACAATATGGCTTTAAAATCTCTGAAGAAGTTTTTAATAAGCATTATTACATGCAACATACTTTATCTGATGCGGAGGTCTAGTGTTAATTTCCATTGCTTCTGTATCTCTCTCTCTCTCTCTCTCTCTCATGCGTGCACGCTTAATGACACTCTGCAGGTTAGAGGACCACTGTGAAGTCCAACTAGAGATTCCATTTGCACCTGGAGCTCATAGTTTGTTAGAGTCAGTCCCCTGTACCTCCTCCGTAGCATTGTTGTTTCATGACCACCCTGTTCATTTGAATCTTACAGAGGCATTTATAAATCTTTTTTGCCTGAAGTTAAGTTTCTTTTCTTTCCATCAACTGTGTCTCTAAGGAGTTGGGCTTAGCTGCAGCCTACTCAGACAAGTGCCAGCAGTTAAAAATTCACCAGCCACAGCTGGTACTCACTCTTCCTTATCTGATCAGTTCCAAGTAGTTGATGAGCGTGACCTCTCAATAATGGAGGGAGATTGGGGCTATAAATTCACTACCTGAGGTCCTTTTCTTTTGTGTGTGTGCCCCTGGGGCATTCCATCTCAGAGTTATACCCCCAAACCTATTTTTTTTTAATTTTGTAACAAGGTCTCACTAAGTTGCTGAGAATCTCACCAAGTTGCTGAAGCTGGTCTGGAACCTGTGATCCTCCTGTCTCAGCCTCCTAGGTACTGGGATTACAAGTGTGCACCACCATGCTCAGCCCACTCCGGAATCCTTTAAGGTGCTTCTCTGCTTCTGGATAGGAACCCCCAAAAGAAGACCCATCCTATGAATTGAAGCTCCAGGCATATTTTTCCCTTTAGAATCAGTTCCTTGAACCCCTGTAAATGCTGATGTTTGGCCGAATCTCATAGCACTGAAGTGTCCAAAACTAAGAAATGCACATGCCTGACTTTCACAAAATTCATGTTATGGCTTAATGAGGGAGAAAGAGAAAGAGGGAGAGAGAGCTGCTGAGAGAAGCGGCTGTGATTTAAGGGCTGTAATTAAAAGCTACCTAAGCTGGGACTAGGGAAAGGTCACCTGAAGAAAGGGGTGATTAACATTTCCAGGCACCTGGTCAGAGGCAGCTGGGCTGAAGAGCAGCTTTTTGAAGACACACTATTGTTTATAAAATGAAAGAGCTTCCAGACTGGACCTTCCCTTTGTTACAGATTTTTTTTTTTTTTTGTAACTTTTAAAGATTACAGGAAACCATTTGGTGAGTTAGACATTTTTTAAAAATTATGGTTTCATGGGAGAAATAATAGCATCAGCTCTGAGATCAGAATGTCATTCCATGAGCAAGTGACTTACTAAATGGAGCGTTTAGTAGCTTTTCACTCACTAGAGCACAAAACCTTTTAAAATTCTTTCTCTGAATTATAGTTACTGTTGTTTTGCACCAAATTTATGTTATAGGGATTATCTCTCCCCCACCCTCCTCTCTCTCTCCCCTCTCTCCTCTCCCTTCTCCCCTCTCCCCCCTCCCCTTCTCTCTCTCTCTCTCATTCTCTCTCTCTCTCTCTCTCTCTCTCTCTCTCTCTCTCTCTCTGTCATGCAGCAGCATTGGAAGACAGGCAAAGGTTGTTCGCTGTCTGCTCTCAGACAAGGCGTCTCTGAGGCCTCACAGATAGTGAAGAGATAGATCACTCAGAGAACATGGTTTTTCTTCTCAAAAAACAGTTACACAGCCCAGTGTGGTGGCGCACACCTATAATCCCAGAACTTGGGAGGCTGAGACAGGAAGATTGTAGGTTCCAGGACAAACCCCAGCAATGTAGCAAGACTCTCAACAACCCAGTGAGATCCTATTTCAAAACAACAACAACAACAAAAATTTTAGGTTCTGGGTGTGTAGCTCAAAGGTAGAATGCCCCTGGATTCAATCCCTAGTACCACAAAAATGAAAACTAAAAAAAGATACACAGATAGATATGTATATAAACATAGAGAAAATAGATGATAGATAAACAGATAGATAGATGATATATATAGAGAGATAGATAGATGATAGATAGATAGATAGATAGATAGATAGATAGATAGATAGTCCAATTATGGTGAAAAAAGGGTAAGCAATATTGCTACAATGATTTTGATAAGTAATTTATCAGTATCTATTAAAGTTTAACTTAGACAGGAGAATTGCAGGTTCAAGGACAACCTCAGCAACTTAGCAAGGACCTCTTTCAAAAATAAAAATAAAAGGGCTAAGGTGTAGCTCAGAGGTAGAACACCCCTGGGTTCAATCCCCAGTACCAATAAAACAAGAACAAATAAAAATAAAAATTTTAAATGGGAATGCTCCATGATCCATGAATAATAGTTTTAAGAATCATAGTTTTAAGAATATATAACCAGAGACAGGCTCGGTGGTGCACGCTTGTAATCCCAGTACTTAGGAGGCTGACACAGGAGGATTGCAGGTTCAAGGACAGCCTCAGCAACTAGTAAGAGTCTCATCAATCTAGTGAGACCCTGTTTCAAAATATGAATAAAATAGGGCTGGGTGTATAACTTGGAGGTAGAATGCCCCTGGGTTCAATCCTCAGTGCCACAGAAAAAAAGAAGAATATATAACCAAATAAATGAATGTATGTATATATAAGAATTACTATTGCTATGTTGATTATAACAGTAATAAAAAGAAACAGCATTAAACCAGGTGTATGGTTCATGGTTGTAATCCCAGTACTTGGAAGGCTGAGACAGGAGGATCTGGGTTTGCAGCCAGGCTCAGCTACTTAGTGAGGTCCTCCACAACTTAGTGAGACCCTGTTTCCAAATAAAGAATAAAAAATAGGGTTGGGGGTGTAGCTAGAATGCCCCTGGGTTCAATCCCCAGTACCAAAAATAAAATAAATAAATAAATAAAAGAAACAGCATTAATCATAAATTGCACAAGACTGAATAAGTTATGGCACATGTTCATGAGATTTACTATCTCTTACAAAGCTCCAGTGAGATCCATGTGACTTGAGAAGAAATATAGGCTGAGTTATTTGGTGAGAAGGCGAGATGCTTACCAATAGGAGTGAAATGGCCACAGTAAAGTAAATGGATCTGTTTGAGTGATAATAGAAACCATGTGAGGACCAATCAGTCAATATTCCATGCCTGGCCACGGAGCCAGCCATGATGGTGCACGTGTGTAATCCTACTACTTGGGAAGCTGAAGCAGGAGGATCAAGGTTCCAGGGCAGCCTCTGCAACTTAGCCAGGCCCTCAGCAACTTAGTGAGACCCTGTTTCAATTTTTTTTTAAATGAAATAGGGATAGAGGATATAACTCAGAGATCCCTAGATTCAATCCCCAATGACAGAAATGTCATTGGAATTTGATGTAATAAGTGACTCCTTCATTCCAGTTATAGGTCCCATCTTGTATCTATTGCTACCAGTTGTCTTGAAACTATGATATAAAAATTTTCAGAATACTTGTTTGTTTTTATTCTTACACATAGAGGTGTTAATAAGCCAAGCAATATTGGAAAGCTCACCAAGGGCTGTGTGCACGTAGGTCACAATCACCCTAAAGTACATTATGATATGATGCACCAATAGAAGTATAAAAAAAGACCTAAGAACTCCAACAACTAAATATTTTTGTCATCCTACATATTCTATTGAATGTTCAGACTTAATATTAAAGCCACTACTTATAAGCAAAAGACAGAAGTTAGAAGTGGTAGGACTTGAGTTAGGTGATTAAGTACTTTTCAGCTTCAACTTTTTAAAAGTACAGGTAAAACTTACCTCCAGTAGACATCTGTGCATGTTAGAACTGAGTATTGAATTGGGCAGAAAATAAAGACAGAACACTACAAGATACTAAAGTCATGTGTATTTATTGCATGCTGAGTTTCTCCTTTTTATTGCATCTTTTCATAAGAGCAATAGATTGAAGTGACATTTAATTGCCAACTCTGGCCATGAGGTGCCATCTATAAAGTTTGATTTTATAAGGTCATGTGTTACCTCTCAAATTACTAAAAATGCCTTCATATTTAACATATTACATATCTATGCATGTATCTTCCTCCAAAAGTGATATTTAAAAACTATGTCTTAAAAAAAATAAAAACTTTCTTTTGCTTTTAAAAGAATTTGGTACTGAAAGAATTGGTGGAATGTCCGATATTTTAAAACATCAGGATTTCTCTTATTTAATTGACACTAGTAGAAAAATATCATTTTTCTTGATTTAAAAAAAAAAAGAAAGAGAGAGGGTTAGGGATGGATTTCAGTGGTGGAGCACTTGCCCAGCATGTGGGAGGTCCTGGATTCAATCCCCAGCACTGGGGGGAAAAAATTCTAGAAAACCTCATGTACTTACAGAAAGAGTCAATCAACAAGCAAAAACATTGTCAGTGACCTTCCTCTTAATCACTTTTTCTATGTACGTAGAGTGAATGTAAAATCATAATATTCTTCTCAACATTTGTACACCTGTCTATCTGATTTTTTTTTTCCTTTTATTGGTGCATTGTAGTCACACATCTTGCTGAAGTTCAGAGTGACAGAGGCACACACGCACACAGCACTCGTGAGCCTCCCCCAGTTCCCACCCCGCTTCCTTTCCTTCCCCCCTTCCTATGCTCAGCACAGCGATCAGCTTTGATGAGTTTGTGTATGATCATCATTTCCGTTGAGGTGTTTCCCTCTTCAAGTCTCCCTCCCCACTCCTGTCTCCCTCAGTCAAGTCCCCTTCCTCACTCCTCTAAGCCTTCTCCTCCTTTGTCTGCAGTCCCTCCTGTGTCCCAATTCCTCCCTAGCTTCCATATATGAGGAAGAGCATCCACTCTTAACCTTTTGTAACTGACTAATCTCACTTAGCCTAATCCTCCAGTGCCATCCATGTCCCCGCACATGACATAATTTTGTTCTTCTTTATGGCTGAGTAGAGTTCCACTGAGTGTAGATCCCATGCTTTTTGTAATCCGTTCATCTGCTGATGGACATCTCAGCTGGTTCCATGGTTTGGCGATTATGAGTTGTGCGACTATAAACAGAGATGTGCGTACATTGGCCCAGCTCTACCACTCCTGGGTATCTGCCCAAAAGAACTGAAACTAGTCACCTTCAGATTTTATCTCAACAGTCACAATTAGATCTGCCAGAACTGGACTGGCGACTCATCCCTTCCCGTGGACAGAGCTACCCTTGTCTCCCTTCGCTGCTGTCTGGCAGGATTAAAATGGAGAACAAGACTTTTCTTTTCTCTTAATTACCAGTTGACATTGCATTGATATCTAGAACTCACAGTGTAATGGGAGTTCACAGGAATCCTGGTATCCACTCCTGCTGGCTACGGTCTCCTGTAAAGGGGATTTATCCATCCCCCGCCCCACCCCCCAGTTGGTGGCTCCTAGGAATTGTGTCACCTGGAGCCCAACAGGCAGGCAGGGCTTGATGAGATGGCACTTATGGTGGCTCATCTCCTGCAAATCCTAGTTTGCACTCCTCCCTCTTATCTAATGTACACATTTAGCCAGGCGTGGCGGTGCACACCTATAATCCCAGTATTTGCGATGTGGAAACAGGAGGATCATGGATTCGAGGACAGCCTCAGCAACTTAGGGAGACTCTCAGCAACCTAGCGAGACCCTGTTTCAAAATTTAAAAAACTAAATAAAAAGGAATGGCAGTGTAGCTCAGAGGTAAAATGACCCTGGCTTCAAATAATAAAATAAAATAATAGAGTCCACATCCACCCCACAACTCATGGGGCTCTTATGAATCTCTTGGCTGTCACCAGTCCACTCACTCCAACATATTAATCTCTTCCGTGTCCCCAGCCCCTGGCTATGGTCTTTGGCTTGTAGGAATCTCCAAGTCGGCTTCCATCCTTCCATCCTGACAGTCATTGCACCTGCCATGTGGACCCTAAGGCTGTGTCTCCATCAGCTAGACTGGGCCATAGGTCAGGGCTCTGGGTGAGGCCGGCTCTACAGAACTTCCCCGACCTGGGCGACTTTCTTCAACGCCAGCATGCCACACCCAAGCACTCTCTCCCTCTTTGCAGCTCCTTAGTGGACCCTCAGGGAAAGCCTGGTAGATTCTGCCCTCCGTAGAGCACTAAGTGTCTGTGAAGAGCCTCTGCCCGGCTCCTCTGGCCAAAGACCCACTGGCCACCAAAATGGCAGAAACAGCTTCTAAAAAATATATACAGAAAGAGATTGCTGGACCAGCCAAACCACTACCCATTTAAGTCAAGAAATTTTTAG
This sequence comes from Graphiurus murinus, assembly GCA_004027655.1. Classification (NCBI taxonomy): domain Eukaryota; kingdom Metazoa; phylum Chordata; class Mammalia; order Rodentia; family Gliridae; genus Graphiurus; species Graphiurus murinus. The sequence continues at coordinate 16,306 of PVLC010010239.1, read as the reverse complement.
TTTTATGATTGGTGATGCAAAGCAAAAAGGAATGGACAGAGAAGGAGACAATCAGACAAAAAATGATGGAATGGTACCCAAGCTTGTCTCCATGGTTCCCGGGAAGCTGTTTTCCTACACAGAGCAACAGGGCATTTGTTTCTTTATCTATAAAATGCAGATAAGAATAGCACCCGCCTCCCAGGACTGTGCTGATTACCTGATTGGCGGTGGGTGAAGGGCTTGGAATAGTACTTGGGACACTGAGCATCCGGTAAATGGCTGTTGTTGTTGTTGTTGCTGCTGCGGCTATTATGTGTGATTTGAAATATAAAAAACAAAAAAGGACCTGAACTCAGAGACCAGCTCTATTTAATGGACAACACTAGACAGTTGCTTGACCTCTGATTTCATTTACAAATGGAAAATAATGACGAGTCTGGCACACAGAAAACACCACTTATTCTCCCAGCCTCTTTCACCTGCTGTTATTTTCCTTTCCCCAGTTACAGGGGATTGGGTGATTTTCTTTCAAAGAACCATTTCAGCTGGATGTGGTGGCACCTGGCTGTAATCCTAGTACTCGGGAGGCTGAGATGGGAGGATTGTGGGTTTGAAGACAGCCTCAGCAACTTAGCAAGACTCTGTTTCCAAATAAAAATAAAGTAGGGCTGGGAGTATAGCTTGGAGGTAGAATGCTCCTGGGTTCAATCTCCAGTACCACCACCACCACTACCAAAAAAAAGGGGGGGGGGAATAATCATTTTATGTTGTAATTAGTTCTGTTTCCCCCTCTTTACTTGGGATAGCTAAAAGTTAGATGAGGGAGTACAAAGGAAATATAAAGCTTGGCCTCACATCTAAATGAGCATCAGTATTAGCAAGTGCTGTGTTGGAATAAGAACTTAATGCAAACCAGACTTAGCTTAATCTATACAATGTTTTTGGAACTATATTTATCCTATTCCCAAGAAACAGGCTGTCGGCCTCAATGCTGCCCAAGCACTTGTTATTTTGATCATTAGAGAAGGTAGATTAACAAACGAAAGATATCCTATGAAATTAAAAAAGGGATATTTCTAGATTATCCCTAAGAGTCTGGGATCTAATTTCGTCTGAATGCGAGAAGTTAAATCAGTTAATTAAGCTTAGTTATTTCAGGGCTCTGGGTAAGTTTGATGCTCTCCAAATCAGATGACTACAGATTCATTTATCATCCACTTAGATTGCAAAACATCAGCTCAAATGTTGTGCATCTTTCTAGAGATAAGAAGAATATGAGCCGGGCGTGGTGGCGCACGCTTGTAATCCCAGCATTCGGGAGGTTGAGACCGGAGGATCGGGTTCGCAGCCAGCCTCAGCTACCTAGTGAGGCACTCCGCAACTTAGTGAGACCCGGTTTCAAAATAAAGAATAAGAAATAGGACTGGGGGTATAGCTCGGAGGTAGAACGCCCCTGAGTTCAGTCCCCAGTACCGAAAAAAAAAAAAAAAAGAAGAGTATGTATGCTCAAAGCAATGAGACAGTAGGCAAGTGTGGTTATTTGGGAAGTTTTAAGAAAATAGGGCCTTTCAAATTATCATCCTCAAAGTCCAAAACTGCTACCTCACCAAGTCTTCTACTCAGAGTTGGTACTCCATAGACACATAGTTGCCTGATAAGAAAGGACTACCTCTTTGTTTTTTATTTATTTACTTATTTATTAATTTATTTACTTTTGATACTGGGGATTGAACCCAGGGGCATTCTACCTCCATGCTACATCCCAGCCCTATTTCATTATTTATTTTGAAACAGGGTCTTACTAGGTTGTGAAGGGTCTCACTAAGTTGTTGAGGCTGGCCTCAAACCTGCGATCCTTCTGTCTCAGCCTCTCAAGTACTGGGATTTCAGGTGTGCACCACCATGCCCGGCTAAATGTGTATATTAGATATACATTTAGCCCAGTTGGGACTACTCTTTAAAGGTTAACAAACACTGTATCTCTTATGCATTCTAAATCAAAATGCTATATTATTAGCCTATAAAAAGAAGACTCTCTGGCCTTCTGTAATTGTTGTCCTGCCCCTAGCTTTTATGCTTTTCTTTCCTCTTTATTTGGCTAACTACATGATGAGGATGATAAACTCTGGAATGGCCAATCACATTTTGCGTGTGTAACCTTTTGAACCGTGTTTACTGGGGCTGGAGTTGGCCGTCACTTATACTTGGAGACTCGAAGCTCATTCCTCAATGAATGTCATCTGCAATTAATTTGCAATAGGCTGAAGCTGAAGCCAGGAAGAAAGCTGATTCCCTCTCTGTTTTCAAAATAAGTGCTTTGCTGAATCTGATCCTAGAGAGAAACTGTAGGGCGTTCAGGTCCACTTATTTACTGCTCCTCAGTTCATTTAGTGAACAAGATACGATTATTAGCAGACACTTCAATAATTAATTGCTATAGTATTTCTAGTTTAACATTAATGGTGCCACTAAATCGTGCCTTATTGAAAGATACGTGTTTACTTTTCTAAAGCAGCCTGAGTCCAACAAGTAAGACAAGTTGGGCTCCTATATCTAAATTAGGCAAATGTGTTTTGAACATTTGTAACTTTTAGCAATAAAATCCATACAGTAAACACGGAAGCAGGGACTACTGAGTGCAAGACAGAAGGGGGCTAATACGCGCCAAAGGGGAAATAACTGAGTGCACATTTGCCCCGTGACTCATCGGAGTTTTGAAGGATATCAGTCGTGAACGATGAACTCACGCTCATCCTCAAGCCCTGAGTGGCAGGAAAGAGAAATGGCCCCTTCTTCTCTCTGAAGTGTGGTGAGATCACTTCTCTGGTAGGACTAGGACTACTGATAGGCATGGTTGAGTTGGCTCTGAAAGTTCCAGGTGTGTCGATACTTATTATATCCTGAGGATGTGCTGCTATCTAAAAGGAGGAAAAAAAATAAATAAATAAAATAAAATAAAAGGAGGAAAGTAATTGAGGGACAGGGTCAGGCAAAACTGGATTCAAGTTCAGACCTCTGAACTCTAGTCACTGACCCCCCAGCCTCAGTTTCCCTGTGAGTAAAGTGAATAGGTTTCATGGAATGGTCAGCACCAGCCTTCCTTCTGTAAGTCATGCCCCTTAGACAGGGGTTCCCAGGACAGGAGGAGTCTGAGAGGTATTCCATGGGTCAGGTGGTCTCCTTTACTGAAAGTAGAAGAGTTTCCCTTCAGAGTTCCTATATTGTGAACAGTAGCAGAGAGACAAACGCCAAAGAAAGGATGACGGGATGTCTGCACAGCCAAGGGCTGATGCTCTCAAGGATAATGATTCTCAGAATGACAAAAGAACAATGACTTTCTTCTATTTCTCCCCCCACCAGTTCTTTGCATATTGCAAGTTTAATACATGCAAGATACAAATCTACTTCTAATTCTTATTGACACTATCCAATTGCCATAAATTCTCCCAACATCTGCTGTCCACCTCTGAGCTCCTGTTGCTGCAGACCACACTGGTGGGAGCCGCCTAAGCTCGCCCCTTCTTGCAGAGGAAAATCCCTCCATGCGCATTTCTGCATGTGCGTCTCACGCCAAAGCCTCTTGCTCTTGAAAACAATGAGGTCCTCTTTTTAAAAATCCAGTAGCATCGTATCTGGAGGTCTCATCTTCAAGTTCCTCCACGGTGCTCACCAATCCTCCAGGATTCCCTGTCCTCAGCAAGTTCTTCGCAAACACACACATCCTCTGTGCCCCTCTCATAGATCTTGACACCTCTTTTTCTTTCTCTTGGTCAAGCTTCTAACAAAGGTACTTTCTGAAGTTTCCAGCCTAGAGGTCAAGCTCTGTAGGCTTCAGAAAGGTGAATGCTGTGTCTGAAATGGAGGTAAAAGGTTTTCTTGAAAATTTCATGTTATTCCTGTATGAAAGTGAAATGCCCACAAGACCATAGCCTGTACGTGTTTTCAATATTTTCTGGAAGAAGGTAGTCCCCCAGAACTTCTAAAAGATGATGCAATTGACTTTCCTTTAGAAGGAGAGAAGTAGACAGTGTTGTTAAGAAAGGAAGGCAGCCAAGAGTGGTGGCACATGCCTGTGATCCCAGTGCTTGGGAGGCTGAGACATGAGGATTACAAGTTCAAGGCCAGCCTCCACAATGTAGTAAGACTCTCAAAAACCTAGTGAGACCCTTTTTCAAAATAAAAAATCAAAATGGCTGGGAGTGTGGCTTGGAGATAGAATGCCCCTGGGTTCAATTTCTAGTACAGACAAAAAATAATAAATAATAATGATAGGAAGGAAGGCTATCATTTCCCTGTGAAATTAAGGATGAATGATTTCTAATAATTTTTTTGTCTTATCATCTTCTTACTCTGACTATTTCTGGCAGCCTGTGCTTGGAGAGGTCTATGGATGGAAGCTATAGAAGGATAAAATCAACAAATACCTTTCTTTTGCCAATGACTGATACCTTCACTTCTCTGAACCTCTGTCTCTTCATCAGTTACATGAGAAGGTTAAGCACTGTGATTGATCCAGTCACTTCCAACTCAAAATTTCTATAGTTGTTTTTATATTACCTGAAATTGTTTCATGTAACCTCTTGACTTTCCCTTTCCCAGAGTCCTGGCTGGTTGTTAACCCCATGTTCTTGTTCTCTTCTAGCACCTGTGTTCTGATTAGTGGCCAAATAAATGAAATTCAGAACTTCAGCTAAGATACAGTAAGGTAAGGTCCTTTTTCTAGTTGACTTCTTCACTTGAAAAAAAAATGGATCAATGGCTTGATCTTTGAGAACAGATTAACAAGGAATAAACATTTATTAGTTAGTGTGTTTTGACATGGTTTACAATTCCTGTGATGTGCATCTTAACATTCAGTTTTTGTGTCTTAATAAAGAAAACCATGTTCATTTGCTCATCAATTCTAAAGTATAATGAAGTCATGCTTATTGGAATTTGAAATAAGTTGACTTTATTTCAAATAATCTTTTGCATCTTAATAGTAACAATGTGAGATTTTTTTAAAAATACAAAATGTTTGGATTATTAGCATATATATATTAGACATGAGAACTCATCTGAATCTTATAGGGCTAAGAATTATCCACTACTTTATATTGCCTCTGTTCAGATTAAGATCCACAGTCTGATTGTGAAGATAAAGAATTAGCAACATTGTGAGACAGCTCAACCTTTTTAAATGCTACCGTTAGTAATTCTCCATTCAGCAAATGCTGTTCATATCCTACCCCAAATCCAACTCTCCTCTTCTTCCTTCATGACAAAATCCTGATCTTGTGAAGCCCAGCAAAGCGCCTACTTTAAAAACCCTTGTCTTCCCAGACTTCTTGACTGTGGCCATGTAACCCAGTTCCAGCCAGTGAGCTCTGAGTGAGGGATCCTGGGGATAGTTTGCCTTCCCAAATTGAAAGAATCGTTTGGGAATCATTTTCTTTGTTCCTCTGTCATTGTCCTACCTGGACAGTACAGTCTCCATTTTGCAAGCCCATAAACAAAAGTGACAGTCAGGGACACAGGAGCACGAAGAGAAAATGAGCTCCAGCTCTGGCAAGCCTACCACCACATTTCCTACTGCATGAGACACACACGTGTCCCAGCTAGGACAAATGTGTTGGGTCTTCTGATGCTCAGAGCCAAATGCAGACTGAGCTGGTTCAGTGTCCTTCCTATCTGCGCACCATGCTCAACACGCTGCCATGCCTGGCTTAATCTTCACGGCAGTGCCATCAGCTTGAATATTTCTAGCCACCTCTCACATATGTGAAAACACTGTTCTGAGATGTTGACACTTTGTCCAGAGGTGGTAAGTGGCATTTGTGAGGCTTCAACTTGAACCTGGAAGGTGCCTTTCCCTGTACTCTGCTACCTCAATGCTGGTCCTGAACCATGGTACCAGGAGCCTATGCTATCACTGGTTGCTTCTTATAGCTGAACAGTAGACATCGTCAATTTACTAATACTTTGAATCCTCATCAATAGCATGGAATCTCCATTAGATTATTTATCTATAAAATTAAGTGAACTGAGGCCATTCTTATAAGGAAAAAAATAAGGAAAGAGATAACTCTGACCCAGGAGAATTGGGGTGAATTGGAATTGCCTATGAATGCAGGCGAAGGAAATATTAATTCCTAATGTCTTCTTTCGTGTTTTGTCCTTTTGAAATGAAAGTTTAGAACGAATGGTATTAAGTATGGCCAAGATAACTCAGATTTTAATCTACTATCCTGATATTGAATATCCTCTTTCTAGCAATCTCCGTTATTTCACTCATTACTATTTGGTTCTGGGGAAAAATCCATGCAGGTAAAGGATAAGTTGTATAATGAAATTCCCTTCCAAGGAAAGTCATCCAAGGCACTGAGCTCAGTTGGATTGGACAGGGGTGGCAGGATAATGGAAAAATCCCTGAGCTGGAAAATGAGAGACCAGAAATACAGGTGATAGCTCAGCTCCTTTGTGGCATTATTTAAAAAAAGTCATTTCACCTTTCTGGACATTTGCTCTTTATTTGTAAATTGAGGGTGTAAGATATTCTGATATGCTGTTAGTGCAAAATAATAGCTTACTTCCTTGGATCTCCATTGAAAATATAAGGGATTGCTCTGGTATGTGTTAAGGCCAAAAATTCTCTTTTTTTGGCTATTGAACCTAAGATCTAGTGGTTCTTTTCCTTTTCTTTCATTTCTTTGCAAATATTTTCTTGAATCTCTTGTTTCTTCTGTCATCCTCCTGTCCTCCCTGGTCAGAGGCACCAGCTTCCCCATGGTCTTCCATTCTGGCCACACCAAAAGATATTCTGTCCATAGCCAGAATAGATTTGGAACACTTTGCCAGATCTTGTTAATCTACTGTTTGAGACCTGCTCAGAACCCTTTAGTTCCTTCCCTGCATTTAGAATTAACCTCTATCTATTACCCTCACCTAAACATCTGATAGGGCCTGGCTTCTCCTCATACCAGCTCCCTCTGGATTCCTAAATTTCAGCTCCCCTGTTTTTTTTTTCCTGAATGCTTCTCTTTTGTCTTTCCTTTGGGGGCCTGACACTGAGTTCCTGGCTTACTGTCATCTGTCCGTAGCTCTTGCCACCTCTCAGGCCTACCGTTCAGTTCTATGTAGCCCTCCTGAATCTCTCTTTCTGAATGAGCCCTGTCTCAGGTGCCCAGGTTTCATTCCCTTTTAAGAAATGAAGTTTTATTTTTAAGCCATATGAAAGCACCCCTTTGATGGAAAAATACTTGCGTATATAGCTGTCTCCATCAACATTCTCACTGTAGTAATCCAAAACGACCTAAGATGCAATTTAAAAGAAGAAAGACATAGATCCCTTTGAAGATTTTAGAGGTGCAGTCCATGGGAGGCCAGGTCTGTGGAGTTCAGATCATGCTGGCAGGAAGAGAAGAGAGAAAGCAAGCCATCTCTGGTCTCACATCATGGAGGCCGAAAGCAGGGAGCAAACATGGGGAGGAGGAAGGATATATCATTCCCAAGGCCACACCCTCAGGGACCCCTCTGCTTCCAGCATCGCTATCTTGTCCCCATGAGGGCTAGGGGGACATTCTAAATCTAAACCATTACAAGATCTTAAGGGATTTAGGCAAGACACAAAGAATTCTGCCACATTTGTTTATGACTTGTTGTTTCTCTCTCACCATGACATGATATGATCTAGGTTCCATGAGGGTAGGACCTTGTCTGTTCTTTTCATTGCTAAACCCACACCTGTTCCCTGCAAGATGCTTATTAAATATTGAATGAATGAATGAAGAGTTAGAAAATTCCATAGGTAAAATACCCCCAAAGAGGTGAACACTGCTTATAGATGTCCTTGATGTGTCTGTGGTTTAGATGGGTGAGAAAAAAAATAGAAAAAAAAGCTAAAATGAAGAAAGGGACAGACAATTGCACAAGTAGAAGATAGCAGTCTACCATGGGGAGGGTCCACTTCAGGGATTTCTGTTCAATAGCATTTCTCCTCTGTGGTGCTAGGTGGCCGAGATCAGTCCTGAGTATCTTACAGGGATGTATAGACTACTCCTGGCACATTCACAATAAAAACTTGTGTTGAATAAAGGTCCCCTCAAAAAAAAATGAAATAAAGAATTATTGAACTGCTAAGAGAAAAAATTGTCTTTTTATGGGCATGCTAGTATTCCCTGCAACATGGGATTCCAGTCCACGCTAAGCAAGTCGATTGTCACACCATGCTAGCATGTTAGAAATGCTCATGGGAAAATGGAAACTAGAAAGATGTGTTATCTGTCAGTTAAGTGATGTAGCCTCCTGGTTAGATGATAGCAATTTGGGGGCTCTTTGCTTTCTGCCAATTGAGACTCGACAGCTGTTTATAAAATATTTACATTCTGATTTCAGTCACATTGACAGTACGTTTGGGTCTTTGGAAGATGATAATTACATGTTAGGGAAAATGATAAAAGAAATTTTGAAGCTGATCTATGGAGGAGAAAAATCTGTTTTTAAAATTGAACAAAGGAAGGGCACCCACTTTTTTCTTAAAGAATATACTTGTAACAAGAGCCAGAAATAGTAGACATTTGTGATCCAAAAGCACACCATATGCAATGTACATGTATATAAAGGCAATTCCCTTCCCAACCCTGCCTGTCCTGGACACCCCACCTTTCCTTAGTTCTATCCAGCTGTAAACTTGAAAAATTTCATTTTTTTCCACTTTCTGATGCATGTAAAAAAGTGACAGTATCTTTACTGCACACGGGCAAAATGAATAGGATTTTGATATACCTAGATGGAGTTTTATTTTAAAAATTCAATACATATTCTTGATATTAAACAGAAAAGAAAAAGTTTGGGGAAGAACCCAAAGTAGCAAATCTGTGTAGAATTTACAAATAGAACATCTTCCAGTGCTTCAGTGACAAGCATACATCACCTGTCACTCTCTCTTGTCGGGTATCGAGCATCGGTGACCCAGAGTTCCGGGTCCGTGTTCTCCTCAGCCTTGACAGTCGCTATCCATGTGGTGCTTTGTAAGAACAAAGAGATAACAGAACATGTGAAGACTGTATTTGTAGCTATCCAGGAGTTTCCTGGAATTGATATCAAGTTTATAGAACCTAGCAGGTGTTACTTTCTTTCGTCGACACTTACAATATAGAAATTTCTTGTGATAAGGTGAATGATTTCGGAATCTAACAGGACTTTTAATACAAAATATTTTTAAAGTTTCCGGAGTGCATATATTATTCTATAGCACTGGCCCAAGATGCGGCTTGGACCTCACTATACAAGTGGATCTGTGACAAATGGACTAATGTGAGCTTGACCTTGACATCTACAGGAACAAATGGAGGCCCTGCATCAACACCCCTTCCCACCCACCCGCCCTTTCCACCCTAACTCGGCCTCAGGCTCCTCACCCTTGGCACATACATGTAGACACTCAGCCCCAAAGCTGAGATACCTTCTCCCCCTCATGTCAGACCTGCTCCTTGGCCAGCTATTAGAACCAGGTGCATGGGGGGAGGGTATGACCAATGAAAAGGTCTCTCTCTGCCCCAGGTGTGAGCAGACGCTGAGCTTCTGCGCAGGGAATTCCGGAGATCTGGGGATATGACACTTGGTCTAGAAGAACCAAGCTCCTCATGTCCAGAGAAAGGCCAGGGCGGGTCCTCTGATTCAGAGGTTTTCAGACAAAAATGTGTCTACAGTCATTTGTTAAGATACGGGTTCATTCAGAAGAGCTGACATGAGCCTGAGCTTTTGCATTCCACCAGATGCAGCTAAAGATGACGCTGGCTGAGTGTTGAGTAAGAAACTGGCATGTGCAGGGTGAAGCACAGTTCCAGGACCAGGGTCTTAGGACAGCGCTGGATGGAAGTGCCCGCTTTAGTGAGAGTCATGTGCACGCTGCAGGCAGCTGTCCTTACCAGGGACCCCAGCCTGGCCTTCCTGCCTCACTCTAGATTCTACATCCTGTCCCTTAGCCATGTGTATTTCCAGTTCCTCCACCAGCCTCCTGTCCATGACTGGTAGCAGCTCACTGTGGCTAGCACTGAACTTGAGGAAGCCCGCCTTAGCTGGAGCCAGAGCGTCACAGAGGAGCAGCAGGTGCCACGTGTTCCCATTGTGGTTGCAGCTGTCTCGACCTGAGACCCAGCAGCAGACTGGATTCAGCCAGGCCCGCCGGTACTCCACCCAGCTTCCACCAGCCCCTGGGATCTGAGCGTATGGGTGTTGCTGTCCTACGCCAAGGGTTGCAGCACAATGTGTGGGAAGCCCTACGACCAGGTTCCCAAAGTCACATTTAGTGGAGATTAGTGGGCATGGTAAATGCAATTGTTCTCTTGCAATATTCCAGCACACTGTATAGGAATGGAATTTTTCAAAGTAGAAGTAAACCTTTCAGAAATGACCCAAATGACGATAGTGACTTTTAAAGACAGCATGTGTCTTTGGGCTTGGTGACGCATGCCTGCAATCCCAGTACTTGGGAGACGGAGACAGGAGGATCGCAGGTTCAAGGCTGGTGTGCAGTAATTTTTCCAGACCCTGTTTAAAAATAAAAAGAGTTGGGGGTGTAGCTCAGAGGTAGAACATCCCTGGCTTCAACAGTACTACAATTAATCACAACAACAATAATAATAATTATAAAGAAACCATGTGCAAACTCTCAGGGGAACGTTTGAAGGAAAAGGAAAAGAGAGTCCAAACCAGGAATAAAAGAGAAAAGATATATTCATAGAAAGTATTTTTATATAAAAGGACTATTTGAGAAACAAATACGTATGTTATACTCTACATTAAAAAAATGAAATGCAAAAATCAAGATAATGTAGTTAATTTATCAAAAGATATCACATAATCATATTAACAGTCAAGACAAAATAGTATCATAATATGATCAAAAGTAAAATAAGGCTTCTGGGATGATTATTTTAAAAATGCAACAAAAGAGTAGCCATAGAAAACCAGACACAATCAGGTAAAATAAAGTAGGTGATTACTTTCATAAAAATACAGGCTTGGAGTGTGTAGGTGGTACTTCTTAACTAAAAGAGGGGTTTTTTGACACAGTTCTACAACATGGAGAAATTAAATTACTCCCTAAGAGAAATGAGAGAGCTCTTACACTTATAATGAAAAAAAATTTTGGAAATGGACTTGAAAATTAAAGGCACAACCTTTACGTCCAACAGACAAGTCCCATGCAAGAATAAGAAAAAATAAATTCAAACCACCAAGAAGAATGCCTTACAAGGGAGTTTCTAATGTGATAAAGGGAAAGGCTGTACTTATTATACTTACATGCCAGTTTATCATAGAAAAGGAGAAAATTCAATTTACACCATTCCTTATTATTCTGAGACGTGAACTCTACCCAATTTTAAAATATCCTCTCAGTAGTGACTGGATTCCAGCTGTATGTTCCTGAGATAGGAATTATAGATGATCTGTGCAACTGCTTTAGTGTACACAGCCTTGTTTTTGGAAGAACTGAAAATCCAGTATTGATGATTTACACTATATATATATATATATATTGCTCTGATTTGGTCAATGTAACATCAGCTATATGTGAGGTAATCAAGTTGTCATAGTCTGTGTCTTTAGCATGTTTGGATTTTTTGATGCTTTTCACAATGATTGGCACAAATAAGCTTTTGGAAAATGTTTTATGGAGCCGGGCGTGGTGGCACACACTTGTAATCCCAATACTTGGGAGGCTGAGACAGGAGGATCCGGGTTCACGGCCAGCCTCAGCTACTTAGTGAGGCCTTCAGAAACTTAGTGAGATCCTGTTTCAAAATAAAGAATAAAAAATAGGACTGGGGGAGTAGCTTGGAGGTAGAATGCCCCTGAGTTCAATTCCTAGTACTGCAAAAAAAAAAAAGTTTTATGAAAAGGAAGTGTTCAGTGACATACCATCCTATGGCCTCAGGGCCATATATTCTTCTGTAAGAAGTGGGCACCATGAGTACATGACTGCTGAGAAAGGGCACGATTTAAACAGGCAGAAAGAAGCCGGAGAGCACCGGAGAGCACCGGGGGTCATAAATATGAAAGGAGCATGCATGGGACACCTTCACAGTTGTAAATGTGCATGCCAGGGAGAGGGACATCAGGGTGGGGACAGTCTGCTGAAACGCACAATGAGAACGACTCTCTGTACCTTAAGGAGCTTGGGTTTTACCTTAAAAGTAACAGGCAGGATGCATGCAATGGAAAGAATTTGACACCGAGCAACAATACAAGGCAAATTAACTGGACAACAATATGTGGAAATAGATCCAGGGAGGGTGAGTTACTCAGCTTCCCATCTCTGTTGTGATGATACCTGAGAAAAGCAACTGAAAGGAGAAGAGTTACTTTGGCTGCTGTTTTTAGATGTCAGTCAAAGGTCACTTGGCTCTGCTGCTTTGGGCCTGGGGCAACACGGAGCATCATGGGAGTCCGTGGTGGGAGAGAGCTGCTCAACTCATGGTGATCGGGAAGCAGAGAGAGCAGAGAGAGAGAGAGAGAGAGAGAGAGAGAGAGCAGAGAGAGAGAGAGAGAGACAGAGAGAGAGAGAGAGTACAGAGAGAGAGAGAGAGAAGAGAGAGTGCAGAAAGACAAAGAGTGCAGAGAGACAAAGAGTGCAGAGAGAGAGAGAGAGAGAGAGAGAAAGAGAGAGAGAGAGAGAGAGAGAGAGAGAGAGAGAGAGGAAGGGAGAGCACGCACTGAGGACAAGGAACAATCTCCAAGAGTTCCCTTCAACTGCATCTGCCCTTCTCGAGTTCCATCAGTTCCCAATTGTCCATGCAGCTCTGAATCCCTAAGAATCTGTAAGAGGATGAATCCACTGGTGAGATCAAGAGAGCCCTCAGGATCCAACCCCTGCCCAAGCCCCACCGCTGTGCACCGCTGCTCCAGGGACACAGTCCTCCACACAGGTGCCTTTGGGAGACCCTCCAGATTCAAACCCTAACCGTGGGAACTAGGTAGGTAGCTCCTTTTCCTGGGGGAAGAGGAGCTCCAGGACTAAACAAGGAACGTGAGGACAGAGACAAGTCAGAAGGTGTCAGGAGGAAGCGTCTGGATCCTACTCCTTCCCATGCCGGTGTGGCGTTTGCCCATTCCTGTGTCTCCACACTTCTTTGTTCTTTTATCATTTGCTTTTTAAATGGAAATGGGAAATGGATTTAAAGCATAAAGGAGAAAAACAAAAATAAACCATCTCCTCCTAGGTTCCCAGTTAATTCTCAGCCGTCTTCTCTCCCTCCCACCTCCCAGGGTCCTATTCCTGAGGACCTCTATGGCTCACACATCTTGACCCAGTAGTTGCGGTGTGGATGAAGTAGGCAAGACCTTGGATCAAGTTGGAATTTTTTTTTTTTTTTTTTTTTTAAGCAGAGAGGTGTTAAAGCTTTTTTTTTGTGAAATGATGGAAATAACCCCGGAAGGAAAGGACAAGCTGATAATGGGTAGACGAAAGGGGCCGCGGTAACAGGGGCCCTACAGGGTCAGGGGGAATGGGGAGATGGCTTGTCCTGGGCAGGTGCAGGGAGAGAAAGTGAGGTCACAGGCCTGGAGAATGGCGAGAAGAGGAAGCAGATTTCAGACCATTATAGCTTTTCTTTTCCCAACTATGATGGAATGTGTGGCTGGATGCTGCATCTCACTAAATTCGAATAAGGTGAGAAGATTTGAAACTGTCCCCTGGATTTGGGAGGATGGCTTGGAGAAAGCAAGCTGGATGCTTGGGGACTGAGTTGAGGCAGACCTCTGCATCCTCTGCATCCTGGCCCCACCTCGCCGCTGAGCTGCCAGGCATGGGGGATGGGACTCGGATTCTGAACTTGGCTCCTAAGCTGGATCTGAGCTCATTCAGCAACTGGTGTGTAAGTTCGGGTCCAGCACTGAGCCCTTCCTGCTTTGGCATTTCTTCTGGAACATGGGGACTACAAAAGAGTCCTTCTCATAGATGGGGCAAGCGATGAATGAGAAAAATGAAGTAGTAAAGTTGGTAGAATTGAGCCTGCTACACCTGTGTTGAAGCTGTCGTGTTAGCAGATGATTTCACCTTTCTAAGCCTTCATTTCTCTCTGTAAAATAGGCACCATGTACACCTTGCTCTTCAGAATTGCTGTGAGATTTTAAAAAAAAAAACATAATAGTAAATTGCACATAAAGTTCTTGACTTTCAATGGGCTAATGTTTGAAGGTTGGGTCTTCAGAAGGTGATCAGGGATCAGGACAGAACTCTCATGAGTGTTGTTAGAGCCCTTATAAAATGAGCTCAAAGGAGCTGTCTTACCCCTTCCACCACGTGAGGACTTGATGAATGGAAAGGGGGAAAGAACGGTATGGAAGTGTGAGGCTGATTCTGCTCTACAGCAGCAGAAATGGGCAACTTTCTGAAGACCGGGCGAGAGGAAGGCAGAGTTTGAATCTCAATTTGTAAGAGAGTGGAAGCCAATTAAAGGCCGACGATGGGGCCAGGACCAGCATTCCATGTGAGGCTTGGAAATGTAATGAAAAGGGATTCATTTTCACTTCTCTCGAGGTGAGGAGAGATTCCACGTGTGCACGGGCACATTGGACGACAAGTACCTGCAGAGGCTAACCAAACGTAATGAGATCTTATTTGGGGAAGTGACATTAATTACCACATTGCATTGCAGCATCTGAGCCAGTGCACCAAACAAAGTTAAAACTAAGTCAACCAGATTTAATTAAGTAAGATGCTGTGTTTTGTAATATCACACACTGCATAAAGATGAGTGTATTAAAATATAATATGTATATAAATCATAAACATACACAAACAGAATAAAATCGGGTGTTTTGATATCCAAGTGAAACATAAGAGGCGTAAGGACAAAACTAGCCTAGTGCCTGGTGCACAGTAGGCAACTTGTGACAATGAAAGAATGAATGAATGAATGAATGAATGAGTGAAGCTCATGTTTGCACCTTGTGCAACGTGTAGGGGAAACCCCCGACTTAGAAAATATAGCCATTGTGTCCTGTGCATTGAGTCCCTGTAGACTCAGCTTGCTTTCTTCCAAATTCAGTGGGGTGCAGTGCCCTGCCCTTGCATCTTTTCTCTCCTTTCCTCTCCTCTCCTGTCCTCTCCTCTCCTCTCCTCGGGATTCAACCCAGGAACATTCTATCTCTGAACTGCAACCCTTGCCCTTTTTATTTTTTGGTTTGAAACAGCATCTCACTAAGTTGCTGAGACCGGCTTCAAACCTGAGATCCTTCTGTCCCAGCCTCCCAAATACAGGGATTACATGTGTGTGCCACCATACCCAGCTCCAGTCCACAACTAGTCAGCTAGTTTCTTTATCATCAAATTTCATGCAAATCAATGCTTTATGAAGAGACCATAGATTAACTAGGGGATTTTATAGGAGTTGATACGGCACATCAAAACAAAGAGGCCAGACATGCAAATGAAGTTAGAATAGCCAGGACTGTGTTCCGGTCAAAAAGATGCAAATTATGGTATACATGATAGCATTAAGTGTAACCTGAAGCCAGGTATAGCGGCTCACACCTGTAATCCCTGTACTTGGGAAGCTGAGAAAGGAGGATCGAAGGTTAGAAGTCAGCCTCAACAACTTAGTGAGGCTCTCAGAAACTTAGCAAGACCCTGTTTCCAAACAAACAAACAAAAAAATGAAATAGAGATAGGGGTATAACCTGGAGGTAGAAGGCCCCTGGGGTTCAATCTCCAGTACCACCACCACGACAAAAAAGTATAACCTGAAATCCTGCTGCATGTACTTCCAAAGTGTAGTGTGCTTAGCAGAGACCACGCAGGGCACGGCTCGAAGCTGGGGTGCAGAGCCTTTCATAGGAAGTGCCGTCAGAAGGCTGACTAGTAGTCTTGGTTAAGATGGAGACAGGGATCCCCTCTGCTTCCTTCTTACTCCCCATCACTGGAGCTCCAGCCGTGACTAGCTCCTGCACCCTCAGCCATGAGGATAAAGAAGCTGATAGGCAAAGTGTGGCCCAGGGACCAGCAGCAGCACCAGGAAGCTTATTGGAAATGCAGATCCGAGGACTTCCCCTCCCCCAGCCTCACGGAGTCAGAGCCCGAGGTTACCAAGTCCTACAGGTGACTCAGAGGCACAGGGAAGTTCAAGAAGCCCTGGCGTGGCCGGGCGTGGTGGCGCACGCTTGTAATCCCAGCATTCGGGAGGCTGAGACCAGAGGATCCGGGTTCGCGGCCAGCCTCAGCTACCTAGTGAGGCACTCCGCAACTTAGTGAGACTCGGTTTCAAAATAAAGAATAAAAAAAATAGGGCTGGGGGTGTAGCTCGGAGGTAGAATGCCCCTGAGTTCAACCCCCAGTACC